>JAPDOI010001943.1:85000-118391 GCA_029168955.1 Aplectana chamaeleonis
CATTTGGGTCCCACACATTTACTACGGCGTTCTGCGCATACCCATTCGAGTCCCGCACACTTTATACGTCGTCCGGCTCACTCTCATTTGGGTCCCACACACTTTCTACGGCGTTCTGCGCTCACCCATTCGGGTCCCGCACACTTTCTACGGCGTTCTGCGCACACCCATTTGGGTCCCGCACACTCTCTACGGCGTCCGGCGCACTCCCGCTTGGGTCCCGCACACCTTCTACGGCGTTCTGCGGCCACCCATTTGGGTCCCGCACACTCTCTAGGGCGTACGGCGCACTCCCGCTTGGGTCCCGCACACCTTCTACGGCGTCCGGCGCATCCCCACGTGGATCCCGCACACTTTCTACGGCGTCCGGCGCACTCTCATTTGGGTCCCGCACACTTTCTACGGCGTCCGGCGCACTCTCATTTGGGTCCCACACACTTTCTAGTAGAGTGAGGACCGAATATTCGAGTTCGAATAAATATTCGAATTTTTCGAACGAATTTTTATTCGAACATTCGAATATTCGAAAAGTGTGAATATTCGAACATTATTCGAATTCGACTATTCGCAAAAGGTGAAAATTCGAACATTATTCGAATTCGACTATTCGCAAAAGGTGAAAATTCGAACATTATTCGAATTCGACTATTCGCAAAAGGTGAAAATTCGAACATTATTCAAATTCGACTATTCGGGAAAGGTGAATATTCGAATATTATTCGAATTCGACTATTCGGGAAAGGTGAATATTCGAATATTATTCGAATTCGACTATTCGGGAAAGGTGAATATTCGAATATTATTCGAATTCGATTATTCGCAGAGGTGAATATTCGAACGTTATTCCAATTTGAATACCCGAGCTGGTTTAACAAAACATATGAAAGTCAGCTCCAGCTACTTTCTACGGCGTTCTGCGCACACCCATTTGTCTGAGGAATCTGTATGAAGGGATCGACATACCTTTCAAGACTGATGTCAGTCTCTTCATTACTCCATTGTTCCATTTTCCCGAACGCAAGAACTAAATTTTTTCCCCACACCGTCTGATGAGGCTACTAGGGCGGTTCTAACAGGGGGAGCCATATGGCAATCGCACTTGGCTACTCCCATTTGTCCATGCCGCTGGGCAATGATAACACCAACCATAGCTTCGTTGGGTGGAGCCATGAACTCCACCAACCCTCACCTCTGGGCAGGTGAAGGGGGAACCTCCATCATCGGGAAAATTGGGAAAACCGGTGACAACCGGTGAAACGCCCTGAGGCACAGGAGGAGATGGGAATACGTGGGGTGGGGTTTATCCCTCCGTTGGCCAATTACCCACGTCTTAAGGAGTGGAGAGACGTCTGTCGATTGGCCGACGGAGCAATAAACTCCGCCCCGTACCCGATCTCCCCCAGTACGCGCCCCGAAAAAGAATGAAAGTCACCTAACATTCATGCAAGTCATTTTCAAGATTGGGTGGGTGTCACTGCCGGTTTTTCGTCCATAACTTTTTTGTGCTTGGAGATAGAATTCTGCGTCAACTTGTGCTTCCAGTTTGAAAAACTATTCTCGATCCTTCAACCTAATTCATTTTACGAAACACCGGTTTTTCGCCTATAACTCTTTAACCTGGTGAGGGTAGTTTTTGAAATCTACGTAAAATTCTGCGTCGAATGATATTTCGGATTCCTAACTTCGCTCTCTCCTTACTCTGAGAGGATCCCCCGCGATCGTTCACGGATAGAATCTCCGGTTTCTGGTAGGGGCCGAGAGGATTCTAGCATGGGGCTATCGGGCAACGATCGTAAATTCTGCCAGTCTCAAACCGAGAGTGTACCGCGTTCGTTCATCGATGCTCCCACGACGCTCTATAGCAAAATCGCGAAGAGTCGAGCCTGGGCCTATCACGGAACAATTGCGAGATCCTACCAGTTTCAACCTGAGGGCGGATCGCGTCTATACATTGACGTATTCGGGGCGTTACATCGCGGATCCGCGACGAACCGAGCTTGGAACTATCGCGAGACGATCGCGAGATTCTTCCAGCCTTCTGATGGTACCGCATCCAGGCCCTCCCGATGCTCTTCACTCCGGAGCGAGTGTTGCCTATCAGATCAACACGAAGCTATATGAATTGCCCTCGCCGCATTTCGCGCTGCTTTACAAATATGCACAACATGAGAACGCGGGAGCGGGGGGAGACGATCACGGTACCATCGCGCATCGCGAGTGCACCACGGTATTAACGCCGTAAACCTCTCAACGATCGCGGTATTATCACGGTATGAGAACGGGAATGTAAACGGATGAGTCGATTGGATAACTATCGCGAAACGAACGCGAATCACGGGAGCATCACGGTATTAGCGCAAAAGATTATCTCAGAGTAAGCCAGCCAGGTCGGTGGAGCCGAACCCCGTTGTTGGCTCCAGCAGAACTCTGCGCATCTCATTCAAAGGCAGTGTTCACGATGATTTTCATCCGCGAATTTTTCACATAAAACAATGAGCTGGCCTCCGTCTTACCAAAATTACGAAGAAATGGCAAGAAACGCATTGAAACGTCGTATTTCAGTGACATTATTCTTTAACATGGACCAGTTGTCCGGTCGGATAAACATGTTGATGGTGGTTGTCACCGTTGGAAAGCTGTGTCAATCGAAAATAGAAGAATATTTCCTGCAAAGCAGAATTAGTTAGGGGTCTAGGGAAGGAACGGAGCAATAGAGAGTAAAGAATTGCAAAAGACGCGTCCACAAAGATTTCATTGTCACAACAAACAATTCCTGTGATACTTAAGAGGCGGGGTGATACTTAAGGATTTCGTGTACTTCTGTTGCGTTTTTCTCAATTTCTACGTCATTTTAGATCTACCTGGGGCCAGTTAATCGATATAGCGAATAATCTCAAAATTAAAGATTATCGTGAACACTGCCTTAAACCATAGAAGCGAAAGCACCTCTGGAGATAACTATGAAGCTCGGCTCCACTAATCTCGATGGCTTATGGGGCAGGCAAAGTTAGTAAGGTCTTCGAATAAGCTCCTTAGGCTGAGCTACAGAGGGAAAGTTGATTTTGTAGCATTCTTTGCGTTGTAGCCCGTACAGGTCTAGAGATGAGTCGTCTCTTATTAATTCCAATTGTAAATGGAAATAAAGCTCTAGAAGAAGAATTCCACTTGTTAGTGCCGCTCTTTCGCAGTTGCGCGATAATGCTATGGATGCATTAAATTATTCGTCATTCGAATATTCGAATTTCGAATATTCGTTCGTTCGAAATAAAAAATGAACGAATCTGCCACTTTGAAATTCGTTCGTTCGAAATAAAAATGAACGAATTCATTCGAAATTCGTTCGTTCGAAATGAAAAATGAACGAATTTATTCGAAATTCGTTCGTTCGGAATAAAAATGAACGAATTCATTCGAAATTCGTTCGTTCGAATAAAAAATGAACGAATTTATTCGAAATTCGTTCGTTCGAATAAAAAATGAACGAATTCATTCGAAATTCGTTCGTTCGAAATAAAAAATGAACGAATTCATTCGAAATTCGTTCGTTCGGAATAAAAAATGAACGAATTTATTCGAAATTCGTTTGTTCGGAATAAAAAATGAACGAATTTATTCGAAATTCGTTCGTTCGAAATAAAAAATGAACGAATTTATTCGAAATTCGTTCGTTCGGTCTCTTTTTAAAAAGTCCTCACTCTACTTTCTAGGGCGTTCTGCGCACACCCATTTGGGTCCCGCACACTTTCTACGGCGTCCGGCGCACTCTCATTTGGGTCTCACACACTTTCTAAGGCGTTCTGCGCACACCCATTTGGGTCCCGCACAATTTCTACGGCGTCCGGCGCACTCCCACTTCGGTCCCGCACACTTTCTACGGCGTTCTGCGCACACCCATTTGGGTCCCACACACTTTCCACGGCGTTCCACGCACACCCATTTGGGTCCCGCACACTTTCCTCGGCGTTCCACGCACACCCATTTGGGTCCCGCACACTTTCTACGGCGTCCGGCGCACTCCTACTTTGGTCACACACATGTTCTACGACGTCTTTCGCACTCCTGCTGGGGTCCCGCACAGTATCTACGGCGTTCTGTGGCGCACTTCTGAGTCATACCGTGCGGCGTTTCAAAAAGTAGTTCCGAGATCCCGCCGTATTGATTGAAGCGTTGCCCCGTCAAATCCTGAGCAAAAGCCTATCGGTAACGGTGTTTAGTTCACTAGTTCATTTTTACGAATAAGCAAACGTCGGTTGGTTTTTAACAAGATGTTTACGTGTTTTTGTCTTTCTTTACCCTCAATTTTGGGGTTCCGCAAAAATTGAGCTACCAACTTCAAAATTTGACAGGAGCTAGGTGCAAACAAAACCAGCTTCCTGGCCAAAAATGAGCTCTCTAGCTCAACGATAAGTGTTCCAACAAGATCGTGAACGCCAACTGAAAAAAAAGGAGATCAACATTTTTTTGACCAAAATGACGTGGTTTTGACACTTTTCTCGAATCTCAGGTAACCATTCCGGACCATTTTTTGAACAGTTATTCACCTTTCTAAAGTGTATTAAATGCGAAAAGAACGGTCTTCCTACGTTTACTCTGGACCCTGATACTGAGATCAGGGGGTTGCGCGATGGCGAATCAAAGCCAAATCTGGTGAGCGCTTCGCGCTCACCACAATTACTCGCTATATTGATTGAAGGCATCGTACGCGCTGAAAACTACTCACCGTTTTTTGAGTTTTGATCATTCGCTGGGTCCCGCTGAGAACGTGGGTAGAGTTTGTCGGGTCACCGACACATTAGGCTCCGTCCATACGTGGCGAGAGCGTGCGATTACGCGAAATCGATGGTCATCGTGGACACACGATTCGCTAGCCGCTCACAGGCGCACCTTCTCGCGCGCCCTCGCCCGGTCGCTCTCGCGCGCTGACCCCCTGCACCACGAAGCAAGCAGCAAGTTTCAAGCTTACTGCTCCATCAATAAAGCAGGTGGCATTAAACCTGTAGCAAAACTACTGCCCTTGTTTTTCATAATCCCACCACGGAAGTCGATGTCGAAAACCGTGGGAAATCATTAGCCGTTGCGCCGACTCGAGCGATTGATCACCCGATCAAACGTTTTTAATCGAATCAACACGAGGCAGGGGTGTTTTCCTGTGTTGATATGCGGGCACGGGCTGCTCCGGCGTTGAGGAGCGTCGAGAGGCGCACAACAGCGGGAACGCCCGCTCTCGCCACGTGTGGACGCTGCCTTATTGGGAGGATATGGGTGATCGAATGCTTCGAGTTCCACTAAAAGAGTCCGGCCTTCTGACAGCCATGTGGCATTAAATGAAAAAATGAAGGTTTTCAACAAGCGATATCGCGTAAATGAGTGGAAGTTGATGTATCATTCTTTGATAAGCTACCTTCTTTTCTCATACATATGAGGCCACATGGGTGTCGGAAGGCCGGCCTCTTTTGGTGGAATTCGAGGCATTCGATCACCCATATCTTCCGAATAATGCGTCGGTGACCCGATAAGCTCTACCCACGTACTCAGGTGGGCCGAGCCAATGATTCAAACTCAAAAAAACGATGAGTGGTTTCAGCGCGTACGATGCCTTTAAGTGACCCCCGGGTAGAACTAAAATGACGTAAGAATTGAGAAAAACGCTTTGGAAGTACACAAAATCCTTAAGTATTACCCCGCCTCTTAGGGGCAGTGGTCGCAATCAAATTATGCTTGTCGTTTTATCTCTGTAAACCCTTTTCTGAGCCTTGAGTAGTAGGACCTATAATAAAAAATCGCGAAAAAACCACTGTTCTGAACAAAATTTGAAGCCTGAACTTTGAAGTATTTTGATGGTGGACGAGTCCACTCCACATGATCCGCATCGATGACCTCTTATATCAAGAGCATCAGCTGGTTTGAAATTGAGTTTCTCTCAATGAACCTTCGGATTTATGTACACATCTAGTCAAAAACATTGAGTGGAGTGCTTTCTTTCATTGCTCAACTATTTTTATTAGGTAAATTTACAGTTATTTCTCCATCTGAATGTCGATGGTTTTTGTCTGTTTGGCATGAAACTGCTATCTTTTTCCTCGGTGATGTGCACGTGTGCACGAACTAGCATCTTTGGGCCTTAAAAACTCTAATTCTAGCCCGTTTTTCACGGCGCTACCTTCATAGTTTTTTAGCTGTTTTTGAGCTAACAAGGGAAGTATGAAAAGCGTAGGTCGGATCTGTCAAAACGACTAGTATGGTTAGTATCTCTTCTGGCTCAATAGTTAAAATGCGTAGTATCCCGCCCCGAGCCGCAGGTTCAAGAAAGTTATGAAAATTTTTTAAGCCTCGCGAGAAGTTTTTTTTGAAGGTTCAAAAAATTCTCTCGGATTCTGCTCAAAAGTTCTGTGTAGGGGTAATCTAAGGTGGTGAACACGAATCTGAAGTCCATTTGTCGAAATTTTGAGGTTTACTGTAGGTTACGGTAGGTAACATGTCATTTAGGGGTCAAAACCCACCTTAGTATTCTGAAAATCGACAAACAGACGTTGAATTTCTCCATCCCGAATAACCTCCGTTTTCTAATTTTGAGTAAAATCTGAGATTTTGTCCAAGCTACCGTATACCCACCGTAATCTACCGTTATCTGCAGAAAATCGATAAACGGACTCCAGATTCGTGTTAAGCACTACAAATAATTCTCAGCAAATGATTCTGAGACATATATATCGTAGAAAACCGGAAATCTCGAAAGTGGCGTTTTTCCCACAAAATTTTCCCTGAATGGAGAAGCTTTAAACGAAAATAGCCGAAAACTTAGGAAAATCGACTAATAAACCACAGATTAGTGATCAGCTCCCAATAAAACACCTGGGAGATTTTTAAGTCAAATCTGGAACATTTTTCTAAAACGCCTCAATTGGTAGAAATAAACGCCTAACCGAAAATCCGTACAAGTCCAAAACGCTGTCAGCCTGGACAAATTACGGAAAATGTGCCTTCACCCAAACTTTGCTCAGGGGGGTAGTTATGGGCGCTGAACACATTTATGAGGTCCGTTTCCGGATTTCTGGAAGAGTAATGCGGTTTTTGGAAGGTACAAAAAGCACAAAAAATGAGCTTTTTAAGCTTGTAACTGCTTGGAACCTGCGGCTCGGGGCGGGATACTGCGCAGTTTTACTATTGAGCCACAAGAGATACTAAAGACACTAGTCGTTTTGGCAGATCCGACCTACGCTTTGTATACTTCCCTTGTAAGCTGATTTGTGTAGTTTTTTCGATAACGTTTTTCATCGTGATCACTGTCTTTAAGTATCACAGGATGTGTTTGTTGTGACAATGAAATCTTTTGTGGACCCATCCTTTGCGGTTTTCTACTCTCTATTGCTCCATTTTTTCCTTAGGGCCCTAACTAATCTTGCTTTGCATAAAATATTATTTTATTTTCGATTGACCCAATTTTCTAACGGGGGCAACGACAATGAACATGTTCATCCAACCGGACAACTAGTCCATGTTGTAGAATAATGTCACTGAAATACGACGTTTTAATGCGTTTTTCTTCGTATCTTCGTAGTTTTGGTAACACTTGGAGGCCAACGCAGTGTTTTATGCGAAAAACTCGGGAACAAAAATCATCGTGAACACTGCCTTCAAGTATAAGGATATTGGCTATTTCAACCGCTGGGGCAAAACTCTTCCGATTTTACCCTATAACGAAAACAGCCGTTATTCCTGTATTTGCATTTCGTCGGTTTTTTTCGCTAGTTTCCCATACTACTAGCTTCAAACCTTCGATTTATGACATAAAATCAATACCATTTCTGAGCGTGCCTGCTGCCTTTAAGGTAGATTAGTTTGTCAAAACGGTGTTGTCTGACCTCCGTCTATCCGGAAGCTGCTGCCCGTATGGACTCTCCCAAGCGGAGCAGGCTGCCGGGGATTCACAACTGGGCGTGGGGTAAGAAAATGTAGATCAAACAGCAAAACATCTATTTTCCTTTTTTAAGTTTGCAAAGGATTATTCTCCCTTCCTAATCTCTCTCATGACGAGCAAAACGCACCCGCATTCCAGGTGATGTTTCCCTAGTTGACCAACACCATGCCCTTGTTCTCAATAAATTAAATATGTACGTGAATAATAATCTTTTGGGAAGCAGATTTTGATAAGCTCAGACTGTCAGCATATATAAAACTGATTTATGGAAGCTAGTAAATCGAAATGACTGAGCGGTTGTAATGAGTGACGAAATAAGAAATGTGAAGGTGCCGCGCTATTCCCTAGATTGGCAGAGAAAGTCTTCGAAGTTCTGAGCAGTCCTTGAAACGCGTCGCACGCTTCTCACAAAACACGCATTCCTCTGTTTTCTTTGCTACAAAAAAGTTACGATCTTAGATGAAACAAAAATGTTCAATATCCGTTATTTTTTCTACATTCTACACTTTCGATGACATCCTGCACACTTCTACTGGGGAACTACCCACTTACTATGACGTCCTGAGCACTACCACTGGGGTCCTGCGCACTTTCTATGACGCCCTGTGCACTACCACTGGGTTCGCACACTTTCTATGACGTCCTGCACACTCCCACTGGGGTTCTGCACACTTTATATGACGTCCTGCATACTCCCACTGAGGTTCTGCACACTCGCACTGAGGTCCTGCACACTTTCTATGACGCACTGTGCACCACCACTGGGGTCCTGCGCATTTCTATGACGTCCTGCACACTCCCACTGAGATTCTGCACACTCGCACGGGGGTCCTGCACGCTTTCCATGACTTCCTTCACACTCGCACTGGGGTCCTGCACCTTTCTATGACGTCCTGCACACTCCCACTGGGGTTCTGCCACTTTCTATGACGTCCTGTACGCTCCCACTGAGGTTCTGCACACTTTCTATGACGCCCTGCGCACTACCACTGGGGTCCTGCATCCTTTCAATGACGTCCTGCACACTTCTCATGACTTCTTGCACACTCTCACTGGGGCCCTGCACACTTGCAATGATGTCGTTCACACTCCCACTGCGGTCCTGCACACTTTCTATGACATCGTGCACACTCCCACTGGGGTCCTGCACACTTTCTGTGACGTCCTGCACACTCCCACTGGGATTCTGCACACTCGCACTGGGGTCCTGCACGCTTTCTATGACGCACTGTGCGCGACCACTGGGGTCCTGCGCATTTCTATGACGTCCTGCACACTCCCACTGAGGTTCTGCACACACGCACTGGGGTCCTGCACACTTTCTATGACGCCCTGCGCACTACCACTGGGGTCCTGCATCCTTTCAATGACGTCCTGCACACTTCCCATGACTTTTTGCACACTCGCAATGGGACCCTGCACACTCGCAATGATGTCGTTCACACTCACACTGCGGTCCTGCACACTTTCTATGACATCGTGCACACTCCCACTGAGATTCTGCACACTCGCATTGGGGTCCTGCACACTTTCTGTGACGTCCTGTACACTCCCACTGGAATTCTGCACACTCGCACTGGGGTCCTGCACACTTTCTATGACATCCTGTACACTCCCACTGGGGTCCTGCCACTTTCTGTGACGTCCTGCACACTTCCTACGACGTCCTGCATACTTTCTATGACTTCCTGCATACTCCCACTGAGGTTCTGCACACTCGCACTGGGGTCCTGCACACTTTCTATGACGCACTGTGCACCACCACTGGGGTCCTGCGCATTTCTATGACGTCCTGCACACTCCCACTGAGATTCTGCACACTCGCACGGGGGTCCTGCACGTTTTCCATGACTTCCTTCACACTCGCACTGGGGTCCTGCACCTTTCTATGACGTCCTGCACACTCCCACTGGGGTTCTGCCACTTTCTATGACGTCCTGTACACTCCCACTGAGGTTCTGCACACTTTCTATGACGCCCTGCGCACTACCACTGGGGTCCTGCATCCTTTCAATGACGTCCTGCACACTTCTCATGACTTCTTGCACACTCTCACTGGGGTCCTGCACACTTGCAATGATGTCGTTCACACTCCCACTGCGGTCCTGCACACTTTCTATGACATCGTGCACACTCCCACTGAGATTCTGCACACTCGCACTGGGGTCCTGCACGCTTTCTATGACGCACTGTGCGCGACCACTGGGGTCCTGCGCACTTCTATGACGTCCTGCACACTTCCACTGGGGTTCTGCCACTTTCTATGACGTCCTGCACACTCCCACTGAGGTTCTGCACACACGCACTGGGGTCCTGCACACTTTCTATGACGCACTGTGCACCACCACTGGGGTCCTGCGCATTTCTATGACGTCCTGCACACTCCCACTGAGATTCTGCTCACTCGCACGGGGGTCCTGCACGTTTTCCATGACTTCCTTCACACTCGCACTGGGGTCCTGCACCTTTCTATGACGTCCTGCACACTCCCACTGGGGTTCTGCCACTTTCTATGACGTCCTGTACACTCCCACTGAGGTTCTGCACACTTTCTATGACGCCCTGCGCACTACCACTGGGGTCCTGCACACTTTCTATGACGCACTGTGCACCACCACTGGGGTCCTGCGCATTTCTATGACGTCCTGCACACTCCCACTGAGATTCTGCTCACTCGCACGGGGGTCCTGCACGTTTTCCATGACTTCCTTCACACTCGCACTGGGGTCCTGCACCTTTCTATGACGTCCTGCACACTCCCACTGGGGTTCTGCCACTTTCTATGACGTCCTGCACACTCCCACTGAGGTTCTGCACACACGCACTGGGGTCCTGCACACTTTCTATGACGCCCTGCGCACTACCACTGGGGTCCTGCATCCTTTCAATGACGTCCTGCACACTTCCCATGACTTCTTGCACACTCTCACTGGGACCCTGCACACTCGCAATGATGTCGTTCACACTCACACTGCGGTCCTGCACACTTTCTATGACATCGTGCACACTCCCAATGAGATTCTGCACACACGCACTGGGGTCCTGCACACTTTCTGTGACGTCCTGTACACTCCCACTGGAATTCTGCACACTCGCACTGGGGTCCTGCACACTTTCTATGACATCCTGTACACTCCCACTGGGGTCCTGCCACTTTCTGTGACGTCCTGCACACTTCCTACGACGTCCTGCATACTTTCTATGACTTCCTGCACACTAGCACTGCGGTCCTGCACACTTCCTATGACGCCCTGCGCACTACCACTGGGGTCCTGCATCCTTTGAATGACGTCCTGCACACTTCCCATGACTTCCTGCACACTCGCACTGGGGTCCTGCACCTTTCTATGACGTCCTGCACACTCCCACTGGGGTCCTGCACACTCCCACTGGGGTCCTGCACACTTTATATGACGTCCTGACACTATATATTACGTCCTGCATACTCCCACTGAGGTTCTGCACACTCGCACTGGGGTCCTGCATCCTTTCAATGACGTCCTGACACTATATATGACGTCCTGCATAGTCCCACTGAGGTTCTGCACACTCGCACTGGGGTCCTGCACACTTTCTATGACGCACTGTGCACCACCTCTGGGGTCCTGCGCATTTCTATGACGTCCTGCACACTCACACTGAGGTTCTGCACGCTCGCACTGGGGTCCTGCACATTTTCTATGACGCCCTGCGCACTACCACTGGGGTCCTGCACCTTTCTATGACGTCCAGCACACTCCCACTGGGGTTCTGCCACTTTATATGACGTCCTGTACACTCCCACTGAGGTTCTGCACACTTTCTATGACGCCCTGCGCACTACCACTGGGGTCCTGCATCCTTTCAATGACGTCCTGCACACTTCTCATGACTTCTTGCACACTCTCACTGGGGTCCTGCACACTTGCAATGATGTCGTTCACACTCCCACTGCGGTCCTGCTTACTTTCTTTGACATCGTGCACACTCCCACTGAGATTCTGCACACTCCCACTGGGGTCCTGCACACTTTCTGTGGCGTCCTGTACACTCCCACTGGAATTCTGCACACTCGCACTGGGGTCCTGCACACTTTCTATGACATCCTGTACACTCCCACTGGGGTCCTGCCACTTTCTGTGACGTCCTGCACACTTCCTACGACGTCCTGCATACTTCCTATGACTTCCTGCACGCTCGCACTGCGGTCCTGCACACTTTCTATGACGCCCTGCGCACTACCACTGGGGTCCTGCATCCTTTGAATGACGTCCTGCGCACTTCCCATGACTTCCTGCACACTCGCACTGGGGTCCTGCACCTTTCTGTGACGTCCTGCACACTCCCACTGGGGTCCTGCACACTTTATATGACGTCCTGACACTATATATTACGTCCTGCATACTCCCACTGAGGTTCTGCACACTCGCACTGGGGTCCTGCACACTTTCTATGACGCCCTGCGCACTACCACTGGGGTCCTGCATCCTTTCAATGACGTCCTGCACACTTCCCATGACTTCCTGTCACTCGCACTGGGGTCCTGCACACTTTATATGACGTCCTGACACTATATATGACGTCCTGCATAGTCCCACTCAGGTTCTGCACACTCGCACTGGGGTCCTGCACACTTTCTATGACGCACTGTGCACCACCACTGGGGTCCTGCGCATTTCTATGACGTCCTGCACACTCCCACTGAGGTTCTGCACGCTCTGACTGGGGTCCTGCACATTTTCTTTGACGCCCTACGCACTACCCCTGGGGTCCTGCATCCTTTCAATGACGTCCTGCACACTTCCCATGACTTCCTGCACACTCGCTTTGGGGTCCTGCACCTTTCAATGACGTCCTGCACACTCCCCATGACTTCCTGCACACTCGCACTGGGGTCCTGCACACTTTATATGACGTCCTGACACTATATATGACGTCCTGCATAGTCCCACTCAGGTTCTGCACACTCGCACTGGGGTCCTGCACACTTTCTATGACGCACTGTGCACCACCACTGGGGTCCTGCGCATTCCTATGACGTCCTGCACACTCCCACTGAGGTTCTGCACGCTCTGACTGGGGTCCTGCACACTTTCTATGACGCACTGTGCACCACCGCTGGGGTCCTGCACATTTCTATGACGTCCTGCACACTCCCACTGAGATTCTGCACACTCGCACGGGGGTCCTGCACGCTTTCCATGACTTCCTTCACACTCGCACTGGGGTCCTGCACCTTTCTATGACGTCCTGCACACTCCCACTGGGGTTCTGCCACTTTCTATGACGTCCTGTGCACTCCCACTGAGGCTCTGCACACTTTCTATGACGCCCTGCGCACTACCACTGGGGTCCTGCATCCTTTCAATGACGTCCTGCACACTTCTCATGACTTCTTGCACACTCTCACTGGGGTCCTGCACACTTGCAATGATGTCGTTCACACTCCCACTGCGGTCCTGCACACTTTCTATGACATCGTGCACACTCCCACTGAGATTCTGCACACTCCCACTGGGGTCCTGCACACTTTCTGTGTCGTCCTGCACACTCCCACTGGGATTCTGCACACTCGCACTGGGGTCCTGCACACTTTCTAAGGCGCACTGTGCGCGACAACTGGGGTCCTGCGCATTTCTATGACGTCCTGCACACTCCCACTGAGATTCTGCACACTCGCACTGGGGTCCTGCACGCTTTCCATGACTTCCTTCAAACTCGCACTGGGGCCCTGCACCTTTCTGTGACGTCCTGCACACTCCCACTGCGGTCCTGCACACTTTCTATGATATCGTGCACACTCCCACTGAGATTCTGCACACTCCCACTGGGGTCCTGCACACTTTCTGTGACGTCCTGTACACTCCCACTGGAATTCTGCACACTCGCACTGGGGTCCTGCACACTTTCTATGACATCCTGCACACTCCCACTGGGGTCCTGCCACTTTCTATGACGTCCTACACACTTCCTACGACGTCCTGCATACTTTCTATGACTTCCTGCACACTCGCACTGGGGTCCTGCCACTTTCTATGACGTCCTGTACACTCCCACTGAGGTTCTGCACACTTTCTATGACGCCCTACACACTTCCTACGACGTCCTGCATACTTTCTATGACTTCCTGCACACTCGCACTGGGGTCCTGCCACTTTCTATGACGTCCTGTACACTCCCACTGGAGATTCTGCACACACTCCCACTGGGGTCCTGCACACTTTCTGTGACGTCCTGTACACTCCCACTGGAATTCTGCACACTCGCACTGGGGTCCTGCACACTTTCTATGACATCCTGCACACTCCCACTGGGGTCCTGCCACTTTCTATGACGTCCTACACACTTCCTACGACGTCCTGCATACTTTCTATGACTTCCTGCACACTCCCACTGGGGTTCTGCCACTTTCTATGACGTCCTGTACACTCCCACTGAGGTTCTGCACACTTTCTATGACGCCCTGCGCACTACCACTGGGGTCCTGCATCCTTTCAATGACGTCCTGCACACTTCTCATGACTTCTTGCACACTCTCACTGGGGTCCTGCACACTTGCAATGATGTCGTTCACACTCCCACTGCGGTCCTGCACACTTTCTATGACATCGTGCACACTCCCACTGAGATTCTGCACACTCCCACTGGGGTCCTGCACACTTTCTGTGTCGTCCTGCACACTCCCACTGGGATTCTGCACACTCGCACTGGGGTCCTGCACACTTTCTAAGGCGCACTGTGCGCGACAACTGGGGTCCTGCGCATTTCTATGACGTCCTGCACACTCCCACTGAGATTCTGCACACTCGCACTGGGGTCCTGCACGCTTTCCATGACTTCCTTCAAACTCGCACTGGGGCCCTGCACCTTTCTGTAACGTCCTGCACACTCCCACTGCGGTCCTGCACACTTTCTATGATATCGTGCACACTCCCACTGAGATTCTGCACACTCCCACTGGGGTCCTGCACACTTTCTTTGACGTTCTGCACACTCCCACTGAGGTTCTGCACACTCGCACTGGGGTCCTGCACACTTTCTATGACACCCTGCGCACTACCACTGGGGTCCTGCATCCTTTCAATGACGTCCTGCACACTTCCCATGTCTTCCTGCACACTCGCACTGGGATCCTGCACCTTTCTATGACGTCCTGCACACTCCCACTGAGGTTCTGCATACTCGCACTGGGGTCCTGCACACTTTCTATGACGTCCTGCACACTCCCACTGGGGTCCTGCCTCTTTTTATGACGTCCTGCGGACTTCCTACGACGTCCCGCATACTTTCTATGACTTCCTGCACATTGGCACTGGGGTCTTGCACCTTTCTATGACGTCCTGCACACTTCCACTGAGGTTCTGCACACTCGCACTGGGGTCCTGCACACTTTCTATGACGCCCTGCGCACTACCACTGGGGTCCTGCATCCTTTCAATGACGTCCTGCACACTTCCCATGACTTCTTGGACACTCTCACTGGGGTCCTGCACACTTGCAATAATGTTGTTCACACTCCCACTGAGGTTCTTCATACTCGCACTGGGGTCCTGCACACTTTCTATGACGTCCTGCACACTCGCACTGGGGTCCTGCCACTCTCTATGACGTCCTGCACACTTCCTACGACGTCCTGCATACTTTATATGACTTCCTGCACACTCGCACTGGGGTCCTGCACCTTTCTGTGACGTCCTGCACACTCCCACTGAGATTCTGCTCACTCCCACTGGGGTCCTGCACACTTTCTATGACGTCCTGCACACTTCCTGCGACGTCCTGCATACTTTCTATGACGTCCTGCACACTCCCACTGGGGTCCGGCCACTTCATATGACGTCCTGCACACGTCCTGCATACTTTCTATGACTTCCTGCACACTCGCACTAGGGTCCTGCACACTTGCAATAATGTCGTTCACTCTCCCACTGCGGTCCTGCACACTTTCTATGACGTCCTGCACACTCCCACTGAGGTTCTACATGCTCGCACTGGGGTCCTGCACACTTTCTATGACGCCCTGCGCACTACCACTGGGGTCCTGCCACTTTCTATGACGTCCTGCACACTTCCTACGACGTCCTGCATACTTTCTATGACTTCCTGCACACTCGCACTGGGGTCCTGCACCTTTCTATGACGTCCTGCACACTCCCACTGGGGTCCTGCACACTTTATATGACGTCCTGACACTATATATTACGTCCTGCATACTCCCACTGAGGTTCTGCACACTCGCACTGGGGTCCTGCATCCTTTCAATGACGTCCTGACACTATATATGACGTCCTGCATAGTCCCACTGAGGTTCTGCACACTCGCACTGGGGTCCTGCACACTTTCTATGACGCACTGTGCACCACCTCTGGGGTCCTGCGCATTTCTATGACGTCCTGCACACTCCCACTGAGGTTCTGCACGCTCGCACTGGGGTCCTGCACATTTTCTATGACGCCCTGCGCACTACCACTGGGGTCCTGCGCATTTCTATGACGTCCTGCACACTCCCACTGAGGTTCTGCACGCTCGCACTGGGGTCCTGCACACTTTCTATGACATCCTGCACACTCCCACTGGGGTCCTGCCACTTTCTATGACGTCCTACACACTTCCTACGACGTCCTGCATACTTTCTATGACTTCCTGCACACTCCCACTGGGGTTCTGCCACTTTCTATGACGTCCTGTACACTCCCACTGAGGTTCTGCACACTTTCTATGACGCCCTGCGCACTACCACTGTGATCCTTCACCCTTTCAATGACGTCCTGCACACTTCTCATGACTTCTTGCGCACTCTCACTGGGGTCCTGCACACTTGCAATGATGTCGTTCACACTCCCACTGCGGTCCTGCACACTTTCTATGACATCGTGCACACTCCCACTGAGATTCTGCACACTCCCACTGGGGTCCTGCACACTTTCTGTGTCGTCCTGCACACTCCCACTGGGATTCTGCACACTCGCACTGGGGTCCTGCACACACTTTCTAAGGCGCACTGTGCGCGACAACTGGGGTCCTGCGCATTTCTATGACGTCCTGCACACTCCCACTGAGATTCTGCACACTCGCACTGGGGTCCTGCACGCTTTCCATGACTTCCTTCAAACTCGCACTGGGGCCCTGCACCTTTCTGTAACGTCCTGCACACTCCCACTGCGGTCCTGCACACTTTCTATGATATCGTGCACACTCCCACTGAGATTCTGCACACTCCCACTGGGGTCCTGCACACTTTCTTTGACGTCCTGCACACTCCCACTGAGGTTCTGCACACTCGCACTGGGGTCCTGCACACTTTCTATGACACCCTGCGCACTACCACTGGGGTCCTGCATCCTTTCAATGACGTCCTGCACACTTCCCATGTCTTCCTGCACACTCGCACTGGGATCCTGCACCTTTCTATGACGTCCTGCACACTCCCACTGTAAGGTTCTGCATACTCGCACTGGGGTCCTGCACACTTTCTATGACGTCCCGCACACTCCCACTGGGGTCCTGCCTCTATATGACGTCCCGCGGACTTCCTACGACGTCCCGCATACTTTCTATGACTTCCTGCACATTGGCACTGGGTCTTGCACCTTCTATGACGTCCTGCACACTTCCACTGAGGTTCTGCACACACTCGCACTGGGGTCCTGCACACTTTCTATGACGCCCTGCGCACTACCACTGGGGTCCTGCATCCTTTCAATGACGTCCTGCACACTTCCCATGACTTCTTGGACACTCTCACTGGGGTCCTGCACACTTTATATGACGTCCTGACAATAATGTTGTCCTGCACACTCCCACTGAGGTTCTGCATACTCGCACTGGGGTCCTGCACACTTTCTATGACGTCCTGCACACTCGCACTGGGGTCCTGCCACTCTCTATGACGTCCTGCACACTTCCTACGACGTCCTGCATACTTTATATGACTTCCTGCACACTCGCACTGGGGTCCTGCACCTTTCTGTGACGTCATGCACACTCCCACTGAGATTCTGCACACTCCCACTGGGGTCCTGCACACTTTCTATGACGCCCTGCACACTTCCTGCGACGTCCTGCATACTTTCTATGACGTCCTGCACACTCCCACTGGGGTCCGGCCACTTCCTATGACGTCCTGCACACTTCCTACGACGTCCTGCATACTTTCTATGACTTCCTGCACACTCGCACTAGGGTCCTGCACACTTGCAATAATGTCGTTCACACTCCCACTGCGGTCCTGCACACTTTCTATGACGTCCTGCACACTCACACTGAGGTTCTACATACTCGCACTGGGGTCCTGCACACTTTCTATGACGCCCTGCGCACTACCACTGGGGTCCTGCCACTTTCTATGACGTCCTGCACACTTCCTACGACGTCCTGCATACTTTCTATGACTTCCTGCACACTCGCACTGGGGTCCTGCACCTTTCTATGACGTCCTGCACACTCCCACTGGGGTCCTGCACACTTTATATGACGTCCTGACACTATATATGACGTCCTGCATAGTCCCACTGAGGTTCTGCACACTCGCACTGGGGTCCTGCATCCTTTCAATGACGTCCTGACACTATATATGACGTCCTGCATAGTCCCACTGAGGTTCTGCACACTCGCACTGGGGTCCTGCACACTTTCTATGACGCACTGTGCACCACCTCTGGGGTCCTGCGCATTTCTATGACGTCCTGCACACTCCCACTGAGGTTCTGCACGCTCGCACTGGGGTCCTGCACATTTTCTATGACGCCCTGCGCACTACCACTGGGGTCCTGCATCCTTTCAATGACGTCCTGCACACTTCCCATGACTTCCTGCACACTCGCACTGGGGTCCTGCACACTTTATATGACGTCCTGACACTATATATGACGTCCTGCATAGTCCCACTCAGGTTCTGCACACTGGGGTCCTGCACACTTTCTATGACGCACTGTGCACCACCACTGGGGTCCTGCGCATTTCTATGACGTCCTGCACACTCCCACTGAGGTTCTGCACGCTCGCACTGGGGTCCTGCACATTTTCTATGACGCCCTGCGCACTACCACTGGGGTCCTGCATCCTTTCAATGACGTCCTGCACACTTCCCATGACTTCCTGCACTTTCGCACTGGGGTCCTGCACACTTTATATAACGTCCTGACACTATATATGACGTCCTGCATACTCCCACTGAGGTTCTGCACACTCGCACTGGGGTCCTGCACACTTTCTATGACGCACTGTGCACCACCACTGGGGTCCTGCGCATTTATATGACGTCCTGCACACTCCCACTGAGATTCTGCACACTTGCAGGGGGGTCCTGCACGCTTTCCATGACTTCCTTCACACTCGCACTGGGGTCCTGCACCTTTCTATGACGTCCTGCACACTCCCACTGGGGTTCTGCCACTTTATATGACGTCCTGTACACTCCCACTGAGGTTCTGCACACTTTCTATGACGCCCTGCGCACTACCACTGGGGTCCTGCATCCTTTCAATGACGTCCTGCACACTTCTCATGACTTCTTGCACACTCTCACTGGGGTCCTGCACACTTGCAATGATGTCGTTCACACTCCCACTGCGGTCCTGCACACTTTCTATGACATCGTGCACACTCCCACTGAGATTCTGCACACTCCCACTGGGGTCCTGCACACTTTCTGTGGCGTCCTGTACACTCCCACTGGAATTCTGCACACTCGCACTGGGGTCCTGCACACTTTCTATGACATCCTGTACACTCCCACTGGGGTCCTGCCACTTTCTGTGACGTCCTGCACACTTCCTACGACGTCCTGCATACTTTCTATGACTTCCTGCACGCTCGCACTGCGGTCCTGCACACTTTCTATGACGCCCTGCGCACTACCACTGGGGTCCTGCATCCTTTGAATGACGTCCTGCGCACTTCCCATGACTTCCTGCACACTCGCACTGGGGTCCTGCACCTTTCTATGACGTCCTGCACACTCCCACTGGGGTCCTGCACACTTTATATGACGTCCTGACACTATATATTACGTCCTGCATACTCCCACTGAGGTTCTGCACACTCGCACTGGGGTCCTGCACACTTTCTATGACGCCCTGCGCACTACCACTGGGGTCCTGCATCCTTTCAATGACGTCCTGCACACTTCCCATGACTTCCTGCACACTCGCACTGGGGTCCTGCACACTTTATATGACGTCCTGACACTATATATGACGTCCTGCATAGTCCCACTCAGGTTCTGCACACTCGCACTGGGGTCCTGCACACTTTCTATGACGCACTGTGCACCACCACTGGGGTCCTGCGCATTTCTATGACGTCCTGCACACTCCCACTGAGGTTCTGCACGCTCTGACTGGGGTCCTGCACATTTTCTATGACGCCCTACGCACTACCACTGGGGTCCTGCATCCTTTCAATGACGTCCTGCACACTTCCCATGACTTCCTGCACACTCGCTTTGGGGTCCTGCACCTTTCTATGACGTCCTGCACACTCCCACTGGGGTCCTGCACACTTTATATGACGTCCTGACACTATATATGACGTCCTGCATACTCCCACTGAGGTTCTGCACACTCGCACTGGGGTCCTGCACACTTTCTATGACGCACTGTGCACCACCACTGGGGTCCTGCACCTTTCTATGACGTCCTGCACACTCCCACTGAGATTCTGCACACTCGCACGGGGGTCCTGCACGCTTTCCATGACTTCCTTCACACTCGCACTGGGGTCCTGCACCTTTCTATGACGTCCTGCACACTCCCACTGGGGTTCTGCCACTTTCTATGACGTCCTGTGCACTCCCACTGAGGTTCTGCACACTTTCTATGACGCCCTGCGCACTACCACTGGGGTCCTGCATCCTTTCAATGACGTCCTGCACACTTCTCATGACTTCTTGCACACTCTCACTGGGGTCCTGCACACTTGCAATGATGTCGTTCACACTCCCACTGCGGTCCTGCACTTTCTATGACATCGTGCACACTCCCACTGAGATTCTGCACACTCGCACTGGAGTCCTGCACACTTTCTAAGGCGCACTGTGCGCGACAACTGGGGTCCTGCGCATTTCTATGACGTCCTGCACACTCCCACTGAGATTCTGCACACTCGCACTGGGGTCCTGCATCCTTTCAATGACGTCCTGCACACTTCCCATGTCTTCCTGCACACTCGCACTGGGATCCTGCACCTTTCTATGACGTCCTGCACACTCCCACTGAGGTTCTGCATACTCGCACTGGGGTCCTGCACACTTTCTATGACGTCCTGCACACTCCCACTGGGGTCCTGCCTTTTTTTATGACGTCCTGCGGACTTCCTTCGACGTCCTGCATACTTTCTATGACTTCCTGCACATTGGCACTGGGGTCCTGCACCTTTCTATGGGGTCCTGCACACTTCCACTGAGGCTCTGCACACTCGCACTGGGGTCCTGCACACTTTCTATGACGCCCTGCGCACTACCACTGGGGTCCTGCATCCTTTCAATGACGTCCTGCACACTTCCCATGACTTCTTGCACACTCTCACTGGGGTCCTGCACACTTGCAATGATGTCGTTCACACTCCCACTGAGTGTTCTTCATACTCGCACTGGGGTCCTGGCACACTTTCTATGACGTCCTGCACACTCGCACTGGGCTCCTGCCACTCTCTCTGACGTCCTTCACCCTTCCTACGTCGTCCTGCATACTTTATATGACTTCCTGCACCCTCGCTCTGGGGTCCCGCACCTCTCTGTGGCGGCCTGCACACTCCCACTGAGATTCTGCTCACTCCCACTGGGGTCCTGCACACTTTCTATGACGTCCTGCACACTTCCTGCGATGTCCTGCATACTTTCTATGACGTCCTGCACACTCCCACTGGGGTCCTGCCACTTTCTATGACGTCCTGCACACTCCCACTGGGGTCCTGCCACTTTCTATGACGTCCTGCACACTCGCACTAGGGTCCTGCACACTTGCAATAATGTCGTTCACTCTCCCACTGCGGTCCTGCACACTTTCTATGACGTCCTGCACACTCCCACTGAGGTTCTGCACACTCCCACTGGGGTCCTGCCACTTTCTATGACGTCCTGCACACTCCCACTGGGGTCCTGCCACTTTCTATGACGTCCTGCACACTTCCTACGACATCCTGCATACTTTCTATGACTTTCTGCACACTCGCACTGGGGTCCTGCACCTTTCTATGACATCCTGCACACTCCCACTAGGGTTCTGCCACTTTCTATGACGTCCTGCACACTATATATTACGTCCTGCATACTCCCACTGAGGTTCTGCACACTCGCACTGGGGTCCTGCATCCTTTCAATGACGTCCTGACACTATATATGACGTCCTGCATAGTCCCACTGAGGTTCTGCACACACTCGCACTGGGGTCCTGCACACTTTCTATGACGCACTGTGCACCACCTCTGGGGTCCTGCGCACTTTCTATGACGTCCCTGCACACTCCCACTGAGGTTCTGCACGCTCGCACTGGGGTCCTGCACATTTTCTATGACGCCCTGCGCACTACCACTGGGGTCCTGCATCCTTTCAATGACGTCCTGCACACTTCCCATGACTTCCTGCACACTCGCACTGGGGTCCTGCACACTTTATATGACGTCCTGACACTATATATGACGTCCTGCATAGTCCCACTCAGGTTCTGCACACTGGGGTCCTGCACACTTTCTATGACGCACTGTGCACCACCACTGGGGTCCTGCGCATTTCTATGACGTCCTGCACACTCCCACTGAGGTTCTGCACGCTCGCACTGGGGTCCTGCACATTTTCTATGACGCCCTGCGCACTACCACTGGGGTCCTGCATCCTTTCAATGACGTCCTGCACACTTCCCATGACTTCCTGCACTTTCGCACTGGGGTCCTGCACACTTTATATGACGTCCTGACACTATATATGACGTCCTGCATACTCCCACTGAGGTTCTGCACACTCGCACTGGGGTCCTGCACACTTTCTATGACGCACTGTGCACCACCACTGGGGTCCTGCGCATTTCTATGACGTCCTGCACACTCCCACTGAGATTCTGCACACTCGCAGAGGGGTCCTGCACGCTTTCCATGACTTCCTTCACACTCGCACTGGGGTCCTGCACCTTTCTATGACGTCCTGCACACTCCCACTGAGGTTCTGCACACTTTCTATGACGCCCTGCGCACTACCACTGGGGTCCTGCATCCTTTCAATGACGTCCTGCACACTTCTCATGACTTCTTGCACACTCTCACTGGGGTCCTGCACACTTGCAATGATGTCGTTCACACTCCCACTGCGGTCCTGCACACTTTCTATGACATCGTGCACACTCCCAATGAGATTCTGCACACTCCCACTGGGGTCCTGCACACTTTCTGTGACGTCCTGTACACTCCCACTGGAATTCTGCACACTCGCACTAGGGTCCTGCACACTTTATATGACGTCCTGCACACTCCACTGAGGTCCTGCCACTTTCTGTGACG
The DNA here is from genome assembly GCA_029168955.1 of Aplectana chamaeleonis. Lineage (NCBI taxonomy): Eukaryota > Metazoa > Nematoda > Chromadorea > Rhabditida > Cosmocercidae > Aplectana > Aplectana chamaeleonis. The sequence continues at coordinate 108,387 of JAPDOI010001943.1, forward strand.
TCCTGCACACTTCCTACGACGTCCTGCATACTCTATGACTTCCTGCACGCTCGCACTGCGGTCTGCACACTTTCTATGACGCCCTGCACTACCACTGGGGTCCTGCATCCTTTGAATGACGTCCTGCGCACTTCCCATGACTTCCTGCACACTCGCACTGGGGTCCTGCACCTTTCTATGACGTCCTGCACACTCCCACTGAGGTCCTGCACACTTTATATGACGTCCTGACACTATATATTACGTCCTGCATACTCCCACTGAGGTTCTGCACACTCGCACTGGGGTCCCACACTTTCTATGACGCCCTGCGCACTACCACTGGGGTCCTGCATCCTTTCAATGACGTCCTGCACACTTCCCATGACTTCCTGCACACTCGCACTGGGGTCCTGCACACTTTATATGACGTCCTGACACTCATATATGACGTCCTGCATACCCCACTGAGGTTCTGCACACTCGCACTAGGGTCCTGCACACTTTCTATGACGCACTGTGCACCACCACTGGGGTCCTGCGCATTTCTATGACGTCCTGCACACTCCCACTGAGGTTCTGCACACTCGCACTGGGGTCTTGCACACTTTCTATGACGCCCTACGCACTACCACTGGGGGTCCTGCATCCTTTCCATGCCGTCCTGCACACTTCCCGTGAATTCCTGCACACTCGCTCTGGGGTCCTGCACACTTTCTATGACGTCCTGCACACTCCCACTGGGGTCCTGCACACTTTATATGACGTCCTGACACTATATATGACGTCCTGCATACTCCCACTGAGGTTCTGCACACTCGCACTGGGGTCCTGCACACTTTCTATGACGCACTGTGCACCACCACTGGGGTCCTGCACCTTTCTATGACGTCCTGCACACTCCCACTGAGATTCTGCACACTCGCACGGGGGTCCTGCACGCTTTCCATGACTTCCTTCACACTCGCACTGGGGTCCTGCACCTTTCTATGACGTCCTGCACACTCCCACTGGGGTTCTGCCACTTTCTATGACGTCCTGTGCACTCCCACTGAGGTTCTGCACACTTTCTATGACGCCCTGCGCACTACCACTGGGGTCCTGCATCCTTTCAATGACGTCCTGCACACTTCTCATGACTTCTTGCACACTCTCACTGGGGTCCTGCACACTTGCAATGATGTCGTTCACACTCCCACTGCGGTCCTGCACACTTTCTATGACATCGTGCACACTCCCACTGAGATTCTGCACACTCGCACTGGGGTCCTGCACACTTTCTAAGGCGCACTGTGCGCGACAACTGGGGTCCTGCGCATTTCTATGACGTCCTGCACACTCCCACTGAGATTCTGCACACTCGCACTGGGGTCCTGCACGCTTTCCATGACTTCCTTCAAACTCGCACTGGGGCCCTGCACCTTTCTGTGACGTCCTGCACACTCCCACTGCGGTCCTGCACACTTTCTATGATATCGTGCACACTCCCACTGAGATTCTGCACACTCCCACTGGGGTCCTGCACACTTTCTGTGACGTCCTGTACACTCCCACTGGAATTCTGCACACTCGCACTGGGGTCCTGCACACTTTCTATGACATCCTGCACACTCCCACTGGGGTCCTGCACACTTTATATGACGTCCTGACACTATATATGACGTCCTGCATAGTCCCACTCAGGTTCTGCACACTGGGGTCCTGCACACTTTCTATGACGCACTGTGCACCACCACTGAGGTTCTGCACGCTCGCACTGGGGTCCTGCACATTTTCTATGACGCCCTGCGCACTACCACTGGGGTCCTGCATCCTTTCAATGACGTCCTGCACACTTCCCATGACTTCCTGCACACTCGCACTGGGGTCCTGCACACTTTATATGACGTCCTGACACTATATGACGTCCTGCATAGTCCCTCAGGTTCTGCACACTGGGGTCCTGCACACTTTCTATGACGCACTGTGCACCACCACTGGGAGTCCTGCGCATTTCTATGACGTCCTGCACACTCCCACTGAGGTTCTGCACGCCTCGCACTGGGGTCCTGCACATTTTCTATGACGCCCTGCGCATTACCACTGGGGTCCTGCATCCTTTCAATGACGTCCTGCACACTTCCCATGACTTCCTGCACTTTCGCACTGGGGTCCTGCACTCTTTTTATATCGTCCTGACACTATATATGACGTCCTGCATACTCCCACTGAGGTTCTGCACACTCCCACTGCGGTCCTGCACACTTTCTATGACATCGTGCACACTCCCACTGAGATTCTGCACACTCCCACTGGGGTCCTGCACACTGACAGTGACGTCCAGCACACTCCCACTGGGATTCTGCACACTCGCACACTGGGGTCCTGCACACTTTCTAAGGCGCACCTGTGCGCGACAGCTGGGGGTCCTGCGCATTTCTATGACGTCCTGTACACTCCCACTGAGATTCTGCACACTCGCACTGGGGTCCTGCACACTTTCCATGACTTCCTTCACACTCCCACTGGGGTCCTGCAAGCTTCCTGTGACGTCCTGCACACTCCCACTGCGGTCCTGCACTGTGATATCGTGCACACTCCCACTGAGATTCTGCACACACTCCACTGGGGTCCTGCACACTTTCTGTGACGTCCATGCCACTCCCACTGGAATTCTGCACACTCGCACTGGGGTCCTGCACACTTTCTATGACATCCTGCACACTCCCACTGGGGTCCTGCCACTTTCTATGACGTCCACACTTCCTACGACGTCCTGCATACTTTCTGTAGACTTCTGCACACTCGCACTGGGGTCCTGCCACTTTCTATGACGTCCTGTACACACTCCCACTGAGGTTCTGCACACTTTCTATGACGTTCTACACACTTCCTACGACGTCCTGCATACTTTCTATGACTTCCCTGCACACTCGCACTGGGGTCCTGCCACTTTCTATGACGTCCTGTACACTCCCAGTGAGATTCTGCACCTCCCACTGGGGTCCTGCCCTTTCTGTGACGTCCTGCACACTCCCACTGGAATTCTGCACACTCGCACTGGGGTCCTGCACACTTTCTATGACATCCCTGCACACTCCCACTGGGGTCCTGCCACTTTCTGACGTCCTGCACACTTCCTACGACGTCCTGCATGCACTTTCTATGACTTCCTGCACACTCCCCACTGGGGTTCTGCCGCTACTTTCTATGACGTCCTGTACACTCCCACTGAGAGTTCTGCACACTTTCTATGACGCCCTGCGCACTACCACTGGTTTCCTGCATCCTTTCAATGACGTCCTGCACACTTCTCATGACTTCTTGCACACTCTCACTGGGGTCCTGCACACTTGCAATGATGTCGTTCACACTCCCACTGCGGTCCTGCACACTTTCTATGACATCGTGCACACTCCCACCGGGAGATTCTGCACACTCCCACTGGGGTCCTGCACACTTTCTGTGTCGTCCTGCAAACTCCCACTGGGATTCTGCACACTCGCACTGGGGTCCTGCACACTTTCTAAGGCGCACTGTGCGCGACCACTGGGGTCCTGCGCATTTCTATGACGTCCTGCACACTCCCACTGAGATTCTGCACACTCGCACTGGGGTCCTGCACGCTTTCCATGACTTCCTTCAAACTCGCACTGGGGCCCTGCACCTTTCTGTAACGTCCTGCACACTCCCACTGCGGTCCTGCACACTTTCTATGATATCGTGCACACTCCCACTGAGATTCTGCACACTCCCACTAGGGTCCTGCACACTTTCTTTGACGTCCTGAACACTCCCACTGGAATTCTGCACACTCACTGGGGTCCTGCACACTTTCTATGACATCCTGTACACTCCCACTGGGGTCCTGCCACTTTCTGTGACGTCCTGCACACTTCCTACGACGTCCTGCATACTTTCTGCCTGACTTCCTGCACGCTCGCACTGCGATCCTGCACACTTTCTATGACGCCCTGCGCACTACCACTGAGGTCCTGCATCCTTTGAATGACGTCCTGCACACTTCCCATGACTTCCTGCACACTCGCACTGGGGTCCTGCACCTTTCTATGACGTCCTGCACACTCCCACTGGGGTCCTGCACACTTTATATGACGTCCTGACACTATATATTACGTCCTGCATACTCCCACTGAGGTTCTGCACACTCGCACTGGGGTCCTGCACACTTTCTATGACGCCCTGCGCACTACCACTGGGGTCCTGCATCCTTTCAATGACGTCCTGCACACTTCCCATGACTTCCTGCACACTCGCACTGGGGTCCTGCACACTTTATATGACGTCCTGACACTATATATGACGTCCTGCATACTCCCACTGAGGTTCTGCACACTCGCACTGGGGTCCTGCACACTTTCTATGACGCACTGTGCACCACCACTGGAGTCCTGCACATTTCTATGACGTCCTGCACACTCCCACTGAGGTTCTGCACGCTCTGACTGGGGTCCTGCACATTTTCTATGACGCCCTACGCACTACCACTGGGGCCCTACGCACTACCACTGGGGTCCTGCATCCTTTCAATGACGTCCTGCACACTTCCCAGTGACTTCCTGCACACTCGCTGGGGTCCTGCACCTTTCTATGACGTCCCTGCACCACTCCCACTGGGGTCCTGCACACTTTATATGACGTCCTGACACTCATGACTATGCACGTCCTGCATACTCCACTGAGGTTCTGGCACACTCGCACTGGGGTCCTGCACACACTTTCTATGACGCACTGTGCACCACCACTGGGGGTCCTGCACACTTTCTATGACGTCCTGCACACTCCCACTGAGATTCTGCACACTCGCACTGGGGTCCTGCACGCTTTCCATGACTTTCCTTCACACTCGTACACCTGGGGGTCCTGCACCTTTCTATGACGTCCTGCACACCTTGCCCACTGGGGTTCTGCCACTTTCTATGACGTCCTGTGCACTCCCACTGAGGTTCTGCACACTTTCTATGACGCCCTGCGCACTACCACCTGGAGTCCTGCATCCTTTCAATGACGTCCTGCACACTTCTCATGACTTCTTGCACACTCTCACTGGGGTCCTGCACACTTTCTATGACATCGTGCACACTCCCACTAAGATTCTGCACACTCCCACTGGGGTCCTGCACACTTTCTGTGCTCTGTCCTGCACACTCCCACTGGGAGTTCTGCACACTCGCACTGGGGTCCTGCACACTTTCTAAGGCGCACTGTGCACGACAACTGAGGTCCTGGCACATTTCTATGACGTCCTGCACACTCCCACTGAGATTCTGCACACTCGCACTGGGGTCCTGCACGCTTTCCATGACTTCCTTCAAACTCGCACTGGGGCCCTGCACCTTTCCTGTGACGTCCTGCACACTCCCACTGCAGCAGAGGTCCTGCACACTTTCTATGATATCGTGCACACTCCCACTGAGATTCTATTCTGCACACTCCCACTGGGGTCCCGGGGCAGACACTTTCTGTGACGTCCTGTACACTCCCACACCTGAATTCTGCACACCTCGCACTGGGGTCCTGCACGACCTCTTTCTATGACATCCTGCACACTCCCACTGGGGTCCTGCCACTTTCTATGACGTCCTACACACTTCCTACATGACGTCCTGCATACCTTTCTATGACTTCCTGCACACTCGCACTTGGGGTCCCTGCCACTTTCTATGACGTCCTGTACACTCCCACTGAGGTTCTGCACACCTTTCTATGACGCCCTACACACTTCCCACGACGTCCTGCATACTTTCTATGACTTCCTGCACTCACCGCACTGGGGTCCTGCCACTTTCTATGACGTCCTGCACACTCCCACTGAGATTCTGCACACTCCCACTGGGGTCCTGCACACCTTTCTGGGTGACACAGTCCTGTACACTCCCACTGGAATCTCTGCACACTCGCACTGGGGTCCTGCACACTTTCTATGACGACTCCGTGCACCTCCCACGCTGGGAGTCCTGCCACTTTCTGTGACGTCTCTGCACACTTCCCTACGACGTCCTGCATACTTTCTATGACTTCCTGCAACACCTCCCACTGGGGTTCTGCCACTTTCTATGACGTCCTGTACACTCCCACTGAGGTTCTGCACACTTTCTATGACGCCCTGCACGCTACCACTGGGGTCCTGCATCCTTTCAATGACGTCCTGCACACTTCTCATGACTTCTTGCACACTCTCACTGGGGTCCTGCACACTTGCAATGATGTCGTCTGCACTCCCACTGCAGTCCTGCACACTTTCTATGACATCGTGCACACTCCCACTGAGATCTCCTGCACACTCCACTGGGGTCCTGCACACTTTCTGTGTCGTCCTGCCACACTCCCACTGGGATTCTGCACACTCGCACTGGGGTCCTGCACACTTTCTAAGGCGCACTGTGCACAGCAACTAGGGTCCTGCGCATTTCTATGACGTCCTGCACACTCCCCACTGAGATTCTGCACACTCGCACTGGGGTCCTGCACACGCTTTCCATGACTTCCTTCAAACTCGCACTGGGGCCCTGCACCTTTCTGTAACGTCCTGCACACTCCCACTGCGGTCCTGCACACACTTTCTATGATATCGTGCACACTCCCACTGAGATTCTGCACCTCCCACTGGGGGTCCTGCACACTTTCTTTGACGTCCTGCACACCTCCACTGAGGTTCTGCATACTCGCACTGGGGTCCTGCACACTTTCTATGACGTCCTGCACACCAGCACTGGGGTCCTGCCTACCTCTCTATGACGTCCTGCACACTTCCCACTACGACGTCCTGCATATACTTTATATGGACTTCCTGCACACTCGCACTGGGGTCCTGCACCTTTCTGTGACGTCCTGCACACTCCCACCTGAGATTCTGCTCTACTCCCACTGGGGTCCTGGCACACTTTCTATGACGTCCTGCACCTTCCTGCGACGTCACCGCCACTTTCCTATGACGTCCTGCACACCTCCCACTGGGGTCCGGCCCACTTCCTATGACGTCCTGCACACGTCCTGCATACTTTCCTATGACTTCCTGCACACTCGGCACTAGGGGTCCTGCACACTTGCAATAATGTCGTTCACTCTCCCACTGCGGTCCTTTGCACACTTTCTCTATGACGTCCTGCACACACTCCCACTGAGGTTCTACCATGCCTCGCACTGGGGTCCTGCACACTTTCTATAGAGAAAGCGCCTGCGCACTACCACTGGGAGCCATCCTGCCACTTTCTATGACGTCCTGCACACTCACCACGACGTCCTGCATACACTTTCTACTTGACTTCCTGCACACGCACTCGCACTGGGGTCCTGCATCCTTGCAATGACGTCCTGGGCACACTTCCCATGACTTCCCTTGCACACTCCCACTGCGGTCCTGCACACTTTCTGATGACGTCCTGCACACTCTCCACCGGGAGATTCTGCACACTCCCACTGTGGAGTCCTGCATACTTTCTATGACGTCCTGCACACTCGCACTGGGGTCCTGCCACTCTCTATGACGTCCTGCACACTTCCTACGACGTCCTGCATACTTTATATGACTTCCTGCACACTCGCACTGGGGTCCTGCACCTTTCTGTGACGTCCTGCACACTCCCACTGGGGTCCTGCCTTTTTTTATGACGTCCTGCGGACTTCCTACGACGTCCCGCATACTTTCTGTATGACTTCCCGCACATTGGCACTGCAGGGTCTTGCACCTTTCTATGAGGGTCCTGCAAACTCCCACTGAGAGTTCTGCACACTCGCACTGGGGGTCCTGCACACACTTTCTATGACGCCCTGCGCACTACCACTGGGGTCCTGCATCCTTTCAATGACGTCCTGCACACTTCCCATGACTTCTTGGACACTCTCACTGGGGTCCTGCACACTTTCTATGACGCCCTGCGCACTACCACTGGGGTCCTGCATCCTTTCAATGACGTCCTGCACACTTCCCATGACTTCTTGGACACTCTCACTGGGGTCCTGCACACTTGCAATAATGTTGTTCACACTCCCACTGAGGTTCTGCATACTCGCACTGGGGTCCTGCACACATTCTATGACGTCCTGCACACTCGCACTGGGGTCCTGCACCTTTCTGTGACGTCCTGCACACTCCCACTGAGATTCTGCTCACTCCCACTGGGGTCCTGCACACTTTCTATGACGTCCTGCACACTTCCTGCGACGTCCTGCATACTTTCTATGACGTCCTGCACACTCCCACTGGGGTCCGGCCACTTCCTATGACGTCCTGCACACGTCCTGCATACTTTCTATGACTTCCTGCACACTCGCACTGAGGTCCTGCACACACTTGCAATAATGTCGTTCACTCTCCCACTGCGCTGTCCTGCACGCACTTTCTACTTGACGTCCTGCACACACTCCCCACTGAGGTTCTGCATGCTCGCGCACTGGGGTCCTGCACACTTTCTATGACGCCCTGCGCACTACCACTGGGGTCCTGCCGCTTTCTATGACGTCCTGCACACTTCCTACGACGTCCTGCATACTTTCTATGACTTCCTGCACACTCCCACTGCGGTCCTGCACACTTTCTATGACGTCCTGCACACTCCCACTGAGATTCTGCACACTCCCACTGGGGTCCTGCATACTTTCTATGACGTCCTGCATACTCGCACTGGGGTCCTGCCACTCTCTATGACGTCCTGCACACTTCCTACGACGTCCTGCATACTTTATATGACTTCCTGCACACTCGCACTGGGGGTCCTGCACCTTTCTGTGACGTCCTGCACACCTCCCACTGGGGTCCTGGGCCTTTTTATGACGTCACTGCACTCTTCCTACGACGTCCCGCATACTTTCTATGACTTCCTGCACATTGGCACTGGGGTCTTGCAACCTTTCTATGACGGGGGTCCTGCACACTTCCACTGAGGTTCTGCACACACTCGCACTGGGGTCCTGCACACTTTCTATGACGCCTCTGCGCACTACCACTGGGGTCCTGCATCCTTTCAATGACGTCCTGCACACTTCCCATGACTTCTTGGACGCTCCTCACTGGGGTCCTGCACACTTTGCAATAATGTCGTTCACACTCCCACTGCGGTCCTGCACACTTTCTATGACGTCGTGCACACTCCCACTGAGGGTTCTGCATGACTCGCACTGGGGTCCTGCACACTTTCTATGACGTCCCTGCACACACCTCGCACTGGGGTCCTGGCCACTCTCCTATGACGTCCTGCACACTTCCTACGACGGTCCTGCATACTTTATATGACTTCCTGCACACACTCGCACTGGGGTCCTGCACCTTTCTGTGACGTCCTGCACCTCCCCACTGAGATTCTGCACACACTCCACTGGGAGTCCACACACTTTCTATGACGCCCTGCACACTTCCTGCGACGTCCTGCATACTTTCTATGACGTCCTGCACACTCCCACTGGGGTCCGGCCACTTCCTATGACGTCCTGCACACTTCCTACGACGTCCTGCATACTTTCTATGACTTCCTGCACACTCGCACTAGGGTCCTGCACACTTGCAATAATGTCGTTCACACTCGCACTGGGGTCCTGCACACTTTCTATGACGTCCTGCACACTCCCACTGAGGTTCTACATGCTCGCACTGGGGTCCTGCACACTTTCTATGACGCCCTGCGCACTACCACTGGGGTCCTGCCACTTTCTATGACGTCCTGCACACTCCCACTGAGGTTCTACATGCTCGCACTGGGGTCCTGCACACTTGCTACGACGTCCTGCATACTTTCTATGACTTCCTGCACACTCGCACTGGAGTCCTGCATCCTTGCGATGACGTCCTGCACACTTCCCATGACTTCTTGCACACTCCCACTGCGGTCCTGCACACTTTCTATGACGTCCTGCACACTCCCACTGAGATTCTGCACACTCCCACTGGGGTCCTGCATACTTTCTATGACGTCCTGCACACTCGCACTGGGGTCCTGCCACTCTCTATGACGTCCTGCACACTTCCTTTACCGACGTCGCCGCTGCATACTTTATAGCTGACTTCCCTGCAACACTCGCACTGGGGTCCTG
>JAPDOI010001944.1:5000-118363 GCA_029168955.1 Aplectana chamaeleonis
TTGTAGGCTGCGCTCTTTCCGCTGGGGTGGGACAAGGGTACTGGCTAGGGATGTGCGTAATTACGACTAACGTTTAACGAATTCAACGACTAACGGGCTTTTTGGGTGTTACGACTAACGACTAACGACTAATGAAATTTAAAATATTTTCGTAAGAAATCCCGAAATTCGTTAGAAAATCACAAGGTAGCTGAGTTGAACGCAAAACTCTAATGTCAGGCAGGACTCAATAATTTCGATCGATATGGTACACAAAAAGTAAGTAACTCGTTAGCCAGTACCCTTGTCCCACCCTATTGGAAAGAGCGCAGCCTACAACATGTTTTGGCGATTTGTGCGAAAAATCATTAATGTCGATGGATATGGTAAGCAATAAGTCAGTAACTCGTTGGCCAGTACCAGGGATGAGCGTAATAGAATTTTTGTAATTCGTTAGTCGTTAGTCGTCCAACCGGCCGGACCCTCGTTAGTCGTTAATGGTTAGTCGTAAAAAATTGTGGTGAGCGCGAAGCGCTCACCAGGATTTGGCTTTGATCTCTTCCCGCGCGGATGCCCTACAATGAGATCACCTATTCATACCGTCAACAGAGGTATGAGCTGTACACTATTCGACGCGCTGCAAGAAATTACATATGTGTGCAACTTTTCATCCTAACTGGTCCCCGCTTTCTAAAGTTATGACCTCTCAAAGTACGCAAAAACGTTCTCCACCACCGCCTCCGCCTCCGCCTCCGCCTCCGCCACCGCCTCCGCCTCCGCCTCCACCTCCGTCAGTCGAAAACCATTTTTTTGGAAGGCGTGGACCAAATCGCTCGAAAATTTGTGACTAGAGGTAATCGGCCACGGGAATGACGAAAATAATTGTCAGAACTCACCATAATGACTTCTGGGCCCCTAACGGGCGTTTGAAACTCGGAAACCGGCCTCTCTGGATTAGTTTATAAAAATGACGGGTTTTTCGTTATCAGTCATTGTTTTCTTAGAGACTCCATATAAATACCTTGCTCTCTAGGGTGGTGTACTCTAAACGTCCGGCTTGGAACAGGACGCTATGCGGAAGGGTTGTTTTTGAGCGTGGCGCGTGTTTGTACCATGCGCACCAAAGATAAGAAGTCGTCGCAGGGTGTGCTGAAGTGTCGGTTGACTATGCGAGACCGCAGTAGGGGTATGCAGGACGTCGTGGAACTACAGCAACCCCTCAGTAGGGTGTGCAGGACGCCGTAGAATGTGTGCAGGACCTCAGTAGGAGTGTGCAGGACCTTAGTAGGAGTGTGCAGGACACCATGGGCCCTGTGCAGGACCCCAGTAGGGGTGTGCAGGACGTCGTAGAATGTGTGCAGGACCTCAGTAGGAGTGTGCAGCACCTTAGTAAGTGTGCAGGACATCATGGGACCTGTGCAGGACCCCAGTAGGGGTGTGCAGGACCTCAGTAGAGTGTGCATGACATTATGGGACCTGTACAGGACCTCAGTAGGAGTGCGCAAGGATATCATGGAACGTGTGCAGGACCCCAGTAGGGGTGTGCAGGGACGTCGTAGAATGTGTGCAGGACCTCAGTAGGAGTGTGCAGGACCTTAGTAGGAGTGTGCAGGACATCATGGGACCTGTGCAGGACCCCAGTAGAGTGTGCAGGACATCATGGAACCTGTGTAGGACCCCAGTAGGGGTGTGCAGGACATCGTAGAGATGTGTGCAGAACATTAGTAGGAGTGTGCAGGACATCATGAGACCTGTGCAGGACCCCAGTAGGGTGTGCAGGACGTCGTAGAGATGTGTGCACAACCTTAGTAGGAGTGTGCAGGACATCATGAACCGTGTGCAAGCCCCCTGTAAGGATGAGCAGGACTTCATGGAATGTGTGCAGGACATCAGTAGGAGTGTGCAGGACATCATGAAGCGTGTGCAGGACCTCAGTAGGGATGAGCAGGACGTCATGGAATGTGTGTAGGACCTTAGTAAAATTACACAGGACATCATAGAACGTGTGCAGGACCCCAATAGGGGTGTGCAGGACATCATGGAATGTGTGCAGGACCTTAGTAGGAGTGTGCAGGACATCATGAAACGTGTGCAAGACCCCTGTAAGGATGAGCAGGACTTCATGGAATGTGTGCAGGACATCAGTAGGAGTGTGCAGGACATCATGAAGCGTGTGCAGGACCCCAGTAGGGATGAGCAGGACGTCATGGAATGTGTGTAGGACCTTAGTAAAATTACACAGGACATCATAGAACGTGTGCAGGACCCCAATAGGGTGTGCAGGACATCATGGAATGTGTGCAGGACCTTAGTAGGAGTGTGCAGGACATCATGAAACGTGTGCAAGACCCTGTAAGGATGATCAGAACTTCGTGGAATGTGTGCAGGACATCATGAAGCGTGTGCAGGACCCCAATAGGGGTGTGCAGGACATCATGGAATGTGTGCAGGACCTTAGTAGGAGTGTGCAGGACATCATGAAACGTGTGCAAGACCCTGTAAGGATGATCAGAACTTCGTGGAATGTGTGCAGGACATCAGTAGGAGTGTGCAGGACATCATGAAACGTGTGCAAGACCCTGTAAGGATGAGCAGGACTTCATGGAATGTGTGCTGGATCTCAGTAGGGGTGTGCAGGACCTCAGTTCAATGTTCAGGACACCGTATGCAAGCCAGGCCTCCGAATCTACAAGAACGATAGTTAAGTCCGCCAAGAACAGGGCTACCGTAATCTCACTCGAGTTGGCTCTAAAATTTTCTAAGTTCTGACTCGAATTCGCTTCATCTTCCCTACAGGTGGTGATGTTTTCCTGCTTTTTAGTCCAGGCAGATCCTCAACTGCTGACCCTAGAGAAGGACGGTGTGTGAATCAAGACACACCGCTCTTCACTTCTTTTATACTTTATCATTCTACAATTGGGTATGATCAAATTTGTTTACGAGCCGAATAACATCATTCCTAAGATTACGGTAGTCCTCTTCTGGCGCACTTAACTATCGTTCGCGCTGGAAATCAATTTCCATTTTCAGGCTCAATTTCATGATTGAGCCCGGTAGACCACACTGGTAAACTTTGGCGCGTCAAAAACGTTGGACGATGAGGTTAATATCCGCCACCAATTCTCACCAGTCATCTAGCCCTTTTTTCCTAGAATGTTGGTGCGACAGTAAGATAACAGGAAAAAATTGGTTACGGCACGAACTCCACATGCAGAAAAACTCCGAAAATGATTTTGGCGCAAAATTCAAATTCGTATTTACAATGTGTTCCGATTGACTTTTCTTTACAAATGAAGGCTTTTCATGGGCCCCTTCAACATTTTCTTTCACTAGAGGGGCCAAGCTACGCAAAAACTCATAGAAATGATGAAAAACTCTGATAAAGAGGCCTGATACTGCGCTATCAATCATTGTTTTTATTAGAGCTCTACGGAAATACTTCGACTGATAGCCTCACCAATGGGCCGTTCATTTCATTTCTGTCTTGAATGGTGCGTGCCCCGTCCAGAAGAGTGCCTAGAACCTGTACAATCGGGTCATTTTGAAACTCATTTCTTCATTTTCGACTTTTAAATTCAAAAAGTATATGCCTTGCATCTATTTGTAGGAAGCCGCGTTGCAACAATTATCTCGCAGTCTTAGCAGCGGGCGGTTGTTTCATCATTTCTAACACTGTGTTTTCGAAAAAAACTTCACTTTCAGAGCTTGACGATATTGTAGAAGGGAAACCCTTGTAAAAAGTTGTGAAATTTCTGAAAGTTGGGCTCCGCAGAAAGGTCAAGGATTTGGCATTGCTCTTAAATGTCGTGAAATTGTTTTATTGGATTGGGCTCTCAACTTGATTTTCAAATGTAGTGAAATTGTTGAATTGATTTGGCTGTGATGATACTATATGCAGATAACATAATCATTAAATGTAGTGAAATTGTTGCAAACGAATTTGGCAGGAGCTCTATGAATTATCACAGTCAAATCACGCGTCAGAAGGGGTTTCTCTTGGAGCGCATATTGAATCAAATGAGAACAAGAATAACTCTAGCAGAAAAACCTTCTCATACAATGTGAACCGTGAAAGCGTTCAGGACACGAAGACATAGCATTAGTAGCTAATAAATTGGCGTTAGATTTCTTCGTTTTCATGATCTTTATCTAATCGGTGAAGGATGGTCTGGTACCTTAGTAGGAGCTACACTGAAAAGGCAGAATAACATTCGAAAACCTTATTTCTAGTCGATAAGGCCAGGTTTCGTTCATTGTTGGCTGTTTTCTTTTTGTCTTTATTTGCTCGCCAGAGGACCTTCTGACGCGTGATTTGACTGTGATAATTCATAGAGTTCCTGCCAAATTCGTTTGCAACAATTTCACTACATTTAATGATTATGTTATCTGCATATAGTATCATCACAGCCAAATCAATTCAACAATTTCACTACATTTGAAAAATCAAGTTGAGAGCCCAATCCAATAAAACAATTTCACGACATTTAAGAGCAATGCCAAATCCTTGACCTTTTCTGCGGAGCCCAACTTTCAGAAATCTAGGCTTTAAAAACAAGCACAGTTGAGGCAGAAAAAAGCCGTTATGAATAGAAAAAATTGAGGCATGGAGAGATGCATGTTTTTCAAAACATTCATGGTCATTGTAAACACAAATCACTCCTTCTTGAAGAACCACTTGAAAGTGCAAACGAACATATACATAATTAAAATTATTCACGAAAGTCTAATATTCTAGAGTGTGTGTTTATCGATTTCTGTAATTTTTTCTCGGTAAGAAAAGAAACAATATGGGAAACCGAGAAAATCTTGAACTCTGGTTTTTTTCCAGTGCGAAATTTGCTATTCGGCGCTATATGATGATATTCGAAATCTACCCGACGGTGACAACACGGAGAATTTCACCGACTTTGCACTAATTGTTCCTTGCTCAGCGTCGCGAGCCGAGCGCTTGCGTGGTTTAGAGCTTGTTCCTATAATGGGGAAAGGTCGGAAGAAACTAGCACCCAAGTGAAAATTTCACCTACTGAGAGGTCCTAGCACCACTTTATAGAAACCCCATATCTCGAATTTATGCCTGGAAATCAAAGGACGGCACCCTTTACAATCCGATCATTGGATGCAGTTCCAGTCAGTGCGTAATTGTGGCCTGCAGGTACCGCTCCATTTTATCACCTCTGATAGCGCCCTCTGCGCAAATCTCCGCTGGAGCCGGTCAATGTCGGAACCGGTTCAGTGAGCTTACCATGAAGTAGCGCGACCGACGCGAAGTCGCTTAAACGCTGCGTATGACCTTGCCCTTGGGGCCATAATGTGGAAGTTCCAGAAGTGCGAAGCCGTGTCAGTAGGAAAGCTTTTTTGTACCATTCACCTAGAGCAGCCAACAGGGCGATATGTATCAATCCTGGTGTAAGCCTTGGGTTGGAGCGCGACTTGAACGACTATTGGCTTTCTAACGGATTTCGGGATTGCTTACGAAAATATTTTAACTTTCATTAGTCGTTAGTCGTTAGTCGTAACACCCAAAACCCATTAGTCGTTAAACTCGTTAGTCGTCAGTCGTAATTACGCACATCCCTGGCCAGTACCCTTGTCCCACCCCATCGAATAAAGCGCAGCCTACAACATGTTCAAGCGATTTGTTCAAAAAATAGCAAAATGGAAGGAATATTGTGATGCAAAGAAAATTAGCAAAGATAAAAGTGAAAAACAGGACAAAATCGCCTTCTAGAACGAAGCGCCTCGAACAATAAACCGTTAAAATGGCTGCTGGCGATCAATGGGACGATAGGGGGGGGGGACGTGGACTTGCAAGTAATATACGAACCCCCAAATTATTTGCGAGTAATATACACCCCCTAAATAAGGCGCAAGTAAATTACTTGTTCAAAAATTAGTCGCAAGTAATATACTTGCCCCGGAGTACTCAGGCAGTAACTCCGGCTGAGGGGGCAGGCAACACCGGCTGACTAAACATTGTACCCGGGCATGCCCCGGTATTCACTGCCCCCTTAGCCGGCAAATGGTGGAGCGCTCAGCCGGCAAGTGGTGGCCCCCTCAGCCCGCATCCACTGTCCCCTCAGCCGGTAAATGGCTGCCCCCTCAGCCCGCATTCACTGTCCCCTCAGCCGGTAAATGGAGGTCCGCTCTGCCGGTATTAGTTGCTTACCAAGTGAATGATATCGATCTGCAAGACTAGATGAAGCCCCTAGTAGGCTCTCCCTATTCCCCAGCAAGTTCGAGGCTTGCGTTTCATTTCTGAAGCGGCAAGCCTTACCTTGCTTCAAAAATCATGAACTGACCCGCAGTCACGTCCCCACGGTCACAACGAACCGTAAGGGGTGAGGGGTCAATGATCCAAATCATGTGGATGACCATCCGTTCGAATGCCAACACCCGAATCAGCTCGAAGTCCATTTCGCCCGCTCCGTACATGAGCCTGATTCGCTTTAGTGTCTGCCCGCTCATCCAGTAAAGCCATGCCCCTCAGCCGGTAATGCTATGTCTGCCCGATCAGCCGGTGACATGCTCAGCCGTGGATTTATGTCTGCCCGCTTAGCCGGTAAAGCCATGCCCTTCAGCCGGTAATGCTATGTCTGCCCGATCAGCCGGTGACATGCTCAGCCGTGGATTTATGTCTGCCCGCTCAGCCGGTAAAGCCATGCCCCTCAGCCGGTAAAATGCATGCTCGCCCGCTCAGCCGGTAAGACGCTCCGCCCCCAAAATAAGCCTGCCCGCTCAGCCGGCGAGCCTACTTCTCCGCCCGCTCAGCCGGTGTTATTATCTGAGTAAGTCACAAGTAACATACCTAAGTTAGGCAAGTAACATAACGAGCCCAAAATTAGTCGCAAGTAATTTACCAATTCAACAATACGTCGCAAGTAATTTACTGCTGCGAAACTTAGTCGCAAGTTACATACTAGGCCAAAAATAACTCGCAGTAACATAGGAACCCCAAGATAATTCGCGAGTAACATGGTTTGAAACTTCTGAGGACAGGCCTTCGACCGAGTGATAACGACCAAACCAGGTATGTTGTCCTCGGGAACTTCCCCACAAATATCTGAGAAATCACGAAGTATGCTGTGATTGCGGACACGATTCCCGCAATGCATCTTCTGGAAAAACGGTTTTGCACTTTTTTGATTGTTTGTCCGCGAGGTTTTTCACTCACATTTAAAGTTGCTTTTCTAATTTATTGGATTTGCAAATTCTATGGCGTGAATCCCTGCAGCATACGAGAGTTTCCTCACTTTATTCGAAAATTGTTTTTCTCACCTTCTTGTGCTAGCATTTCGGGTTCATTGGAAAATATTGTAATTTGAGCATCTTGTAACTTCGTATTACTCGGCTCGAGTTAAGGAAAACATATTTCTCGAACTCATGAAAGTCGTTTGCGAATCAAAGTAGAAAAAAGCATTGCAATTGTAAGAAGCAAAACGATGAACCCTATCTGCCTCGTGTGGTCACTCTGCCTCGTGTGGTCACTCTGCCTCGTGTGGTCACTCTGCCTCATGTGGTCAGACTCTGCCTCGTGTAGTCACTCTGCCTCGTGTGGTCACTCTGCCTCGTGTGGTCACTCTGCCTCGTGTGGTCACTCTGCCTCGTATGGTCACTCTGCCTCGTGTGGTCACTCTGCCTCGTGTGGTCACTCTGCCTCGTGTGGTCACTCTGCCTCGTGTGGTCACTCTGCCTCGTGTGGTCACTCTGCCTCGTGTGGTCACACTCTGCCTCGTGTGGTCACTCTGCCTCGTGTGGTCACACTCTGCCTCGTGTGGTCACTCTGCCTCGTGTGGTCAGACTCTGCCTCGTGTGGTCACTCTGCCTCGTGTGGTCACTCTGCCTCGTGTGGTCACTCTGCCTCGTGTGGTCATCCCGACTCGTTGCATCTTTTTCATTGAAGACACGTTTCAACGATGCCACCCAAGTGCAACTGTAAGGAGGAGCCGCCCAAGTGGTTGCAGCCAATTCTAGATAGGTGGGACGGTTACCTTGATCGCTTTGATAAGGTGTTCGACTTGTTTGCTAAGATGCAGGAGTGGCAGAGCTCTGTTCTTGAAAAACTCAATGTTTTAGAGTTGAAGGTGGCGATGAAGTCTGACCAGGATCCTAACCCGAAGCCAGCCCTCTATAGCACGCTAGTAAAATTCCAGGCAGACTCGGAGCTTGTGCGTGCTAAAGCTTGTCGAATCACATGGGTTGGCATTGGCGAGCAGCCAAATGATCAGGCCACCCACGCATTCGACAAGGAGGCCATCAAAGGGGTAATCGAATCCTCAGGCGACGATGATCTGCTCAGGGAGTTTAGGAATGGCAAGATAGACTCCCATAGGCACCCCAAAAATAAGCCTATTGCGGAGAATTCTCGTCCTCGAATTATAAAAATTAGTTTAGGCAGTCAGGAGCTGAGGGACAGGTTGCTAGATCACATGCGAACGGGACGACAGTCACTCACGGAACGATTCGTACATTCATATGCAAGACGGGATTATACGAGAGAGGAGCTCGAGCATGATCGAAAACTCCGCGAAAAGGCAGGATTGCAGAACAAAGAAGAAGGCAAGTTATTGTATGTTGTGAGGGACCTAGCAATTCATAAACTCAAATCCCCTCGTGAGCTGCCAGTCCGCCAGCCAAGATTTGAAATCGCTAATGTCGAAGAGCCAACATCATCTGCCTCTACTTCGACCCGCTAGGAATTGGGAATGAATAATTCGCCTCAGAATATTGCCCTGGTTCAAACCATACCATATTGCCTTTTCAATTCAAACCAAAAATTTTGCCTTTTTAACGCGCGATCCATCGTTAACAAAATTCCTGATCTGAATTTTCTTTTGCAGCAAAAGCCTAGAGGGGTTTTCATCACTGAAAGTTGGTGCAAACCCTGCTCTGTCCACGATGCTATCTTGAGTTGTGATTCGTTTTACTAAGTTTATCGATGCGACCGAGAGGGGGACCGAATAGGAGGGGGAGTGTTGGCTCTTCTTCGCAAAGACGTTTCTCATAATTTTGTTATGAAAAAAGATTTCCATGGTCTTATTCAGTCTATCGTTCTTCAGATAGAAACAGCCCAGAATAATATCCAACTTGTTCTTGCCTATCGAAGTCCCTCTTGTACTACGGTGCCATTTGCTGAATTCATTGATTTCCTCCAAGATTTATACATAAATTGGGATAGTCAAGTCCTAGTAATGGGAGATTTTAATTTCCCCACTATAGACTGGCAGCGTATGGCCCATCGCGGAAACATTTCTACGCCGTCGTCCAACTTATTTTTGAATTTTGCTAAAACAGCCGAGTTCCAACAGATTATTGCTGAACCCACTCATGGCCTTAATATTTTAGATATCATGTTGGTTTCTCACCCAAGTATCATTGATCACTATTGCGTTCTACCTCCCTTCAGTACTTCTGACCACAACTGCATTGAGTTTTCAATCTCCAATCCGCCTGTGATTTTTGGTCACGAAACGGAAGAGCGTTTCAGAGACTTCTCAAAAGGAAATTTTGATGCCATTGTCTCCGAACTCAATCAGGTAGACTGGACAGCAGTGAGTCGCCTGTCCAAAGACGTAGACACTTTCTATTCAAACATCGTTCAACTCAGCTACCTTGTGATAACTTGTGATTATATACCATGCCATAATAAGGCATTAAATATTCAAAAACATCAAAATTCTGTCTTCAAAAGGCCTCAGCTTAACTGGATTTAATGCCGATTTGTGCTTACCAGATCATACCCGTCATCGGGTGATTGCTGTTGTGCCCACACAGTTCATGTGTGAATAGCTGAGTGATGCAGAACGGGGTGTCGGTGGTGTAATGGTAACACTCTCGCCCGGAAAGCGTGCAATGCAGGTTCGAGTCCTGCCTGACATCTGAGTTTTGCGTTCAACTCAGCTACCTTGTGATAACTTGTGATTATATACCATGCCATAATAAGGCATCAAATATTCAAAAACATCAAAATTCTGTCTTCAAAAGGCCTCAGCTTAACTGGATTTAATGCCGATTTGTGCTTACCAGATCATACCCGTCATCGGGTGATTGCTGTTGTGCCCACACAGTTCATGTGTGAATAGCTGAGTGATGCAGAACGGGGTGTCGGTGGTGTAATGGTAACACTCTCGCCCGGAAAGCGTGCAATGCAGGTTCGAGTCCTGCCTGACATCTGAGTTTGCGTTCAACTCAGCTACCTTGTGATAACTTGTGATTATATACCATGCCATAATAAGGCATCAAATATTCAAAAACATCAATATTCAAACATCGTCAACACGTGCCACCGTTTGATTGAGAAATATGTCCCTATTGTTCAGCGCAAGAAAAACATTGTGAAATACCCGAAGCGAATACAGATTCTGGTAGCGAAAGTTAAGCGTCTGCACTCTATCTCTTTGCCTTCTGACAGCAGTTTCAAAACATACTCTAGAAAACTAAAAAGAGCCTTAGCTCGGTATGAACTCAAAAAAGAAGTTAAATTAGCATCTGCTAAGAACACGAAGCGGTTTTTCAGTTACTGCCGAAAAAAGCTGAAACTGGAGGACTCTATACCAAGCCTATTTTCGATGCAGGGTGTGGCGGTAAAGGATGACGCGAGCAAAGCAAGCCTCTTTGCTGAGTATTTCAAATCGGTGTACACATCTCATCCTAATTCTGATGCAGATCTGGGTTCCATGACTGACACTAGGTTGGAGTGGGTTGACATATCGAGCGATGCAGTCTATGCTACGTTACGCAAGCTTCCTAGTAGAGTATCCACATCGCCTGACTGTATACCGTATATTTTTCTCAAAAAGTCTGCACTTGGTCTCACGTCTCCTTTGACTATACTGTTCAATCGACTCCTATTGCATGGAGAGGTTCCGGAACTGTGGAAAATGGGACTTGTGCGACCAGTGTTCAAAAAGGGAAGCAGAAGCAATGTCAGAAATTATCGTCCGATCTGTCTCACTAGTTCTACCAGCAAGGTCATGGAACGAATAATCTGCAAAACTATCACCGATTACCTCACAGACCAGAAGCTGTTGTGTGACCAACAGCACGGATTTCTGAGGTGCAGGTCCACGACTTCAGCGCTAATATCAACTGTTCCGCTCTGGCAAAGGGAAATTGATAGAGGTAACTACGTCGCTGTCTGTTTCGTTGACTACGCGAAAGCGTTCGATTCCGTTTCCATACCACTACTTTTGAAGAAGCTCCAATCATATGGCATAACTGGTCAACTACTTGCATTTCTGCGTTCATTTTTGTGTGATAGGCTCCAGTCAGTCAAGATAAACGATGCCATCTCTCAGCATTATCACACACCTAGTGGTGTCCCACAAGGCACTTGCCTTGGACCACTCATGTTCATGCTGTTCATAAATGACTTTCCTAAAATTTTTCCTATCGGAACGGCGTGCAGCATGTATGCGGACGACGCTAAAATATTGACCATTAACAATTGTGCAAAACTTCAGTCTGCCATTGGAGCACTGGAAACTTGGTCAAAAGAGTGGTGCTTGGAAATTTCTATCGAAAAAACATCTATCATGAAAATCGGAAAAACTCATCCCAGTTTCCCTTTCACTCTATCTGGCAAGCCCCTGAGGTGCTCAACTGAAGTCCGTGATCTAGGTATAGTATATGATGATAAACTCGAGTTCGAAAGATACATAAGAGTTCAGGTGAACAGTGCTGGTTCCAGATCCAATTACATCCTTAGAGCCTTCAGAAGCAGAGATCCCCTCTTTTTGTTTCAGCTATTTGCGCTCTATGTCAGGCCACAACTGGAGTATTGCTCACCCATTTGGTCACCGCACAAGAAAATACTTATCGATGAGATCGAAAAGGTTCAGCGCAGTTTCACCTACCGCTGTTTTGTTCGGAGAGGATTAACTAGCGTTCCATATGAACAACGCCTTCGCATGCTTGGAGCTGAAACTTTGGAATATCGACGGAAATTGATAGACTTCAGTCTCATGTATAAACTGACTACGGATGAGATCTTTTTGAACCTATCTGATTTGTTTGATTTATCGGCAACTATCGGGACTTCAAGAGGGCACTCTTACAGAATACGCCCTGAAAAGCCTCGTACTCGTAGCTAT
This sequence comes from Aplectana chamaeleonis, assembly GCA_029168955.1. Taxonomy (NCBI): domain Eukaryota; kingdom Metazoa; phylum Nematoda; class Chromadorea; order Rhabditida; family Cosmocercidae; genus Aplectana; species Aplectana chamaeleonis. The sequence goes on from JAPDOI010001944.1 coordinate 17,069, forward strand.
GAGGGATCGTTTTCAGTTAGAGTTGCTGGTTTGTAGAATAGTCTGAGCCCAGATTTTTTCAAGTGGAGGAAGTCTCATAGCTTCCAGATTCACCTTGCGAAGCATCTAGAAAGTTTAGCAGGCGAGTAAGCCCAGGGTCAATGCTCTGCTGCGGGGATCCATATGAACCGAATTCGAACCTTTTTTCACCAAGTTTTCTCACATCTCTATTGCAGAAAACGCGTGCACACTGATTCTTTATTTTCCAAAAAAGGTGAGATCGAACGATTCACGTGAACATGGGGCTGACGGTGTGGCTGTGGCGTTGATGGTGGCGTCGATCGTCGTGGCGGCGGAGTAGTCGTCGTCGGGTGAGGAGGCCGGCTGCTGGTGTTGATTGTGGCGTGGTCGGTGGGCGACTGAACGTCGTCGATCGGTGCAGAGGCGGCTCGGCAGGGCTGGCTGGTGATGACGGTAAGTGAATGGCGTTGATGTGGTTGGCGCTGTGGCAGCCGTATTTATGTGGCTGTCATTAGCGCGCGATCACCCATCGCCGCTTGCTATTGGCCGTTCTTGAGCGGTCATGGGCCAGGCAGTGATCTTTCAGGCATTTTTTCCCGTTTCTGGTAATTTGATGAAAACATGTGGCTACGGAACCTTTTTTGTCAATTTCTCATTTACCATTAAGAAGTTTGAAGGTTTGGTGGTAACTGTCTATTTACAGAATGGTTCGCTGAGTAGTTTTTCTAGCGCTTCAATGGTTTGGACTTCGTCAATCTCGCCTTCATCGCCAGTGGTAGATATTTAGAATGTCAGGAATCTTACTATTGCCCCCTCTACCCCTTACATGATTTTTCTCACTTATTCCTGTGTTGAATACTGGTCTCACGCTAAATGTTGCCTTTTAATGGCTATGGAAATTTTCTTCGAAACAGTCTAATTTGTTCTGTTTATTAATTTTTGGCGCTGTTTCTTATTATTGAGTGGTTGAAGTATTAGCGTAATTCCATGCAAGAGCTTTGCGCTTGTAATCCCACGTATAGTTTCCCTAACCTGTCATATCCATAATTTGAAGGACTATTTCACTGCTGCTAACCTGACTGCCCTCCCTCCTTTGCAATCGACCTGGGTGCGTACCAGTTTAAAGAGGCTTTTGAGAGACAGAGCCCGCCCGGGTATGGTTGTCCAGTTGCGTGCTCTGGGGGTAGTAGAACTACAAGGCGGTCAAATATGTAGGTCTGCAGCACTAGTGAAGCTACAGTTCCAACATTACGAAGTTTTTTTTTTGATCGAGACATTTTCTATCGAAGCACGGTTCTTATAGGGAATTTCGCTAGGTCACAACTCTTTTTTTTCGCTACTACATGGCCAATCATTGCTTCCTGGTTTGTTGGTTATGGGCATTGATAATTTTTATATTGGCTGAAATAAATAAATAAATAAATCATGACCGCAGTTTTCTATTTCAGAAGGGTGCCGAATACATCTGCAAACCCTTCATCAAAAACTACAAATCTGGGCTCGATCACGCAGAAATTTTTTAGATTATCTGGAGTCCGAGGGTGAGTGATTGAGTGAATATGTATATGGCGAGAGAAGGGCGAAAAAATCTTTTCTCTCATATTGATCCAACTAAAACAGATTGAGGTATAAATGCAGTAGCCAGCCAATTTTCGCTTCTGAAAAACCGCAAGCACAGCCTTGAAGAGAATGAGCGCACTAATTTTCCATGTTTTCCCCATTTTTCGCTGTACCGGAAGGTCCATGGTGAAAACCCAACATACAGAAATGTTACTCTATCCATCCTCCACAACTCTCAGAAGAGCTTTTTAAAGGTAGTGTTCACGATAATCTTCGGTTTCGAGATTAATAGCTGAATCGATTGTTTGGCCCCCGGGTAGAACATAAATGACGGAGGAATCGAGAAAAACGCACCAGAAGGTCACGAAACCCTTTACTCTCACCCCACCTCTTTACTCTCCCAGGAACTGTTCGTTGTGACAACGAAATCATTTGTGGGCCCGTCCTTTACAATTATTTGCTTTCTGTGGCTCCGTTCTTCTCTTTGGACCCTAACTAAAACTATTTTGCCTCGAATATTCTTCCATTCTCGACAGATCCCATTTTTCACCGGTGACAACCACCGTGAACGTGTTCATACAACTGGACAACTGGTCCAGGCCAGAGATTAATGTCACTGAAATATGACGTTTTGGTGCGTTTGTCACCGTTTCTTCGTAATTTCTGTAACACTCGGTGACCAACGCTTTGTTTTGAGTGGAAAACTCGGGAACGAAAATCATCGTGAACACTGCCTTTAAGGACGTCTCCTACCCCGGAGCGTCCTCCCTTGTTAGTGTGCAGACGACCACGAAAAGAAGATTTAATCATTTATTGGTTGCAACTCCAACAATAGAAACTTGCCGATCCCAGAGATATGAAGCTCATCGAGATTCGTATCAAAGGACATTTTCCGTGAGTTGTGGTACATATAGATTGTTCAAAATGGCGACAACAACAAAATGGTGAGCGTATAAGTGAAGCTCGTAGAAGGGAGCGATATTATATGGTTCGTCGGTTTGTTGGTCGCCCAGGAGTAGTAGAATTAAATGGTGATACTTTGGATATGTTGATTCCTAGTAAATGCCGGATTTCCGCGTGAATACTCCTAAAGAATGCAATATCCAATGGTGAAATCAGAGTAATTATGAAAAGTAGTAACGAACCCATTCAAAATCAGATATGGAAGAATCAGCATGTCGAAATACAGCAAGTTGCTGGTCTCAGCTATCACCAAATCCCACACGCCGTACCCTTCTATGTTGAAGAGCTCCCAGTATAGAAAGAAGCCGATTTCGCCCAAGCCCATGCACGCCACCTGTAATTGTGAGCTGTAAATGGAGGGCTGTCCTACTATCCAAATCGGTTAGAAGCAACACGATCTAAAGCTAATAAATTCTTGTGCCTGCTATAGAAGAACATCTCCATGTAGTGATCTGATTCACTTCATCAACTATCACTTATCACTGCTATTTTTCATGTGATCGGTTGTTTTCCTTGCAAGTTTCTTCACGGAATCAATATGGAAAGTGAGCTGGGTCGGCGAGCCTTTGAGTAACGCAATTTTCGCCCAGCATCTCCGGTTTTGATAATCTTTTTCCTCTAAGAAAATAAGCAAAAATCAGTAATCTGAAAAAAGGCAGTTCTTTGGTACTCTTTGTGGTTAGAAGGCCCACTCTTGATTTTCTACGGTAGACTCAGGGATGAGCGGAATTCCGATTTTTGAGAAAAAGCCTGGAAGTGCGTCAGGTTGATTGTGTGTACATAAAAATTATTGAATAAATAACGATTGTGAGGAATAGAAGAATAAAAGAAAGGATTAAAAGAAAAATGGAACGAAATCAAAGTGAGGAAAAACGAAGGAACAGGTAAAAATATGGTATGGCGCTATTTGTGGCTTACGGTAGCGTCATGTTTACGCAATGGAGTGATTTCCGGGATACGGTAACGCCATGCCGGCGCAATGTGCGGGAACTTTCTTCGAGACCTCTACGAAGGGGGTCATCGTCATTCCTCGATTTCGACTTCGCCTGGTAGGGTCGGTGCGGACCCATTTCACTTTTTCTCGTCTTTTCCTTCCTGCCTCTGGTCGCTCCTCTTCTCTAAGCCCGCAGCCCTGCTGGATTCCTAGGAGTTTCTTGGGTAGGTTTTGCCATATCATTCGTAGGTCGTCCACAATAGACTCATTGTTGACTTTAATTTTTGTTTTTATTGTCGTTTGTTTTATCGCGTCGGTTGTTGTTATGTTATGGAAATAAATTAATGTTATAGTTGTTGTGGTTTCGCTAAGGGTTTCCACCCGTCCTGTTTTCGCTGGGATTATCTAAAAGAACTTAACTTGGGGCAGAACCGGAATCCCAACAATAGGGAAAAAAATTTACATACAACTTTAAGACTAGTTTAATCAGATTTGGCTTGTTTCTCGTCGAACTCTTGTGGTTGTGTAGGTAAATTTGTGACACTGTGGTGCCCTAAACACGCAAGTGGTTGGGTCTGCAGTGGAATTGATAGAGAGTGGCGGTGAGCCGATCGGTTCTGTCACTCAGGCTTGCATAGTGGTGCCTGGATTCCCTAGCCAAATGTGGCGTTAAGGGGGAACATCCGCCCAGTTTTTTGGATCTCAAAAACTTAGAGAATCTAAGACCTACTATGAGTACAACCACAACTGGTGGAGGAAGACATGTTGGCCTGGCACAGACAGTAAATTTAGTGGTTTCTGTTGCAGATTGTGCTGTGAACCCAACTGGAATGTAAGGGAGACGTGTGACCTCGACCATACAGCTGGAAGCCGAGATGCAGCGGATCTCTGGTGATGGAGCGTCGAACACGTCACGATCGGGAGCACTTCAGGTGTGTGATCGATTGGAGCGGTCGATTAAAGATACTGAAACGCCAGTGAGGGTGGAAGTCAGTAAATCGGGACGAATTGGGGACCCAAGTCGGGAAGTCGGGAAGCCATCGAGGTAGGCACCCAAGGCACTGAGGAGGCCCAGAAATTTTTGAAATGTTTGAGAGCTTCTAACAAAAAAGGCGGTGCCAGAGAGATGGTGCGAACCAGTCTTAGCCAGCCTAGTCTGCGGTGAATGCAATGAGTTTGTAGCAGAACTGGATGACATGTTAGAGCGGGATGAAGCACTCACGGATATTGCAGCGAAGTTTAGCTGGCAATTATAGAAGATTCCTGCCTAGTTATTCAATGTGTTACTCGAACACACTGTTTTGCAGGAAACGGTCGATCGTCAGGCAGCTGAGCTGGAAGAACTGCGAGATTTCAAGAGACGGCACGAAGCGGCCCAACGGCGAGGTGTGACGACCTCGGTGGTTCAACCCCCTATGGGCAGGGAAGTGCTGGTCAAAGATGTTCCCGGTGAGTCTGGTTCTAAAAGGCCTCTGTCAGAGTTGGCTGAAAAAAACGTCGTGGCCAATCCGGTCGATACGTATGAAAAACATGGACGATGGAGGTTGCAAAAAACACCCGGTGTGGCCAGCTGTGGCTGACGCGGTCAATATGTATGAATTATGTGGAACGATATCATGGATATCATTCATTTCTTACCTTATATCATGTGAACATCGGTCGGGTCAGCCACATCGGGTGTTTTTTCCACCCCCACCTCATTCATGCCTTTTATGACTATCGACCGGGCTTGCTATGCCAATCGGCCAACTAAGACCGAGGCCTAAAGGCTCATTCATAGCTGGTCGCTCCGACGATCAACATTACTGCCGCGATCGGCAATCGCTCGGTGTCGCGACTTGAAATCGTTTCGTCCAGCGATTTCAAAACGCTCGGGCGGACGTAATTTCGCGTGAAATGTACGGACAATTGCGGACCAAGCCATGAGAATGAAAAAAACTTTTTTTTCACGGCATTCCTACCTATTTTTCTGACATTCTTGCCCTTACCTACTAGATAAAAGAGTTTTGCACATTTTTCAAACAAAAAAAAATGGTTCCAAAAAAGGATGGGGTGGAATTCGCTTGAAGAGCAACATAAAACTAAAGCTAAAGTTACTAGCTGCTCGAAGACGGCGTGAAATGTAATTTTTCGGTAGCCTCATTACATTTTCTCATCTCTCTCTTCGTAAATGTATGATAAATACTCGTTTTTTCCCTTCCACATGCCGTATTTTATGCCAGTGAACTGTGACGTCTTTAATTTTGCGCCACATACGCAAGGTTCCGACGGAAGATTGCGGACTCGTCGCTTCGACTAGGCGAATCGCTTCCATCATGGAGGCGACGCGATTAGTCGAAGCAAGCTAACAAAATCAAGCAGGTCGCTTCGACCAGCTATGAAATACCCCAGTCGCTCGGCGATCGCGACTGAAACTGCAAACTGTTCCAAACCGTCGCGACTCAGTGCAAGATCTGTTTGGGTTTTGTAACTGTTGGCAGTGCCGCGACTAGACGAAGCGACCTGCTATGAATGAGCCTTAAGAGTCACTGGTCGTGAGGCTTTGATGATGTTGCAAGGCTGTTCAAACCGTGGAGTAAATTCTTTGTTTCAGAAGGGATTGGAAGGCTCTGTGATCAACATGGACTCAACCCGGCGCAGGTGTAAGCCCAGCTCACGGCATCATGGACAGCTCAGAAGCATAACAAGTTGGTCTAGTCATCCTTCATTGGGTGACGATAGCGAACGGAGAGAAGCCCGTCAAAGCCGGCTGGCGGTTCGTGGGTTCTGCCACCTGCCCATCTCTCGTCCGTACCTCCAGACTCCCGCTACTCCAGGCCGATTCGCGATTCGCTTGTGCTCGTTCTCTTATTTGGATAAACTAATCTAGTTTGTATTCCTGTTGCATGATATGATTATTTGAGGGGCTCACCTTCCACTGGGTGACGCTTTCTGGTAGCAGCGAGTGGTTCACCTCTCGCTGGAAAGAGGACAGGACAGGTGAGTAGTTTTTCTTTTTTTTTCTCGGCCTGGTTTGGGCAACATTCGAAACCGATCACCCTGAGTTTGCCTATTTTCGGTCGCCTTCACTTTTTGAATTTTGGAAAAGGGCTTCTCTCGCATTGCGATTACCGTGGTCCTTCGTGCTCGTTTCTAGATTTGCTCCCTTGTTTTCCTCCGTAGAAATTTGAAACTTGCCGACGAGCCCTTTTTCATTGCGCAAAAGAAGAGTTCGCTGAAACAAAGGCTAGCAGCTGCAGCCGAGACATGGAACCAGGGATGTGCCAAATTATCTGTTTTCCGTTTTCGCTTTTCGGCCCATTTTTGGTCATCTTTTCCTGTTTTCTGTTTTCTGTAAAAATGGGCGAAATTTGGCAGAGAACAGAAAAAAACTTTAACCGCGATTTGTAGCAAGATTGCCGTTGGCGTAAAGGCCAGATGTATCAAAGGTATACCTATAGGTTGAGGGTTAAAGGCAGTGCTTACGATAGAAGTCGTTCTTCTTCTTTTCCGCCTATCTTGAAAACGGTCACATGCTGATTTCAATGATGTCCCTGGAATCGTACAAGACCTCCTGGAAACGGAGTTATGGCTTCTCAAAATTCAACCAGGGAAGCATTGTGGACGAGGCTTGTAACTCCCGTTTTTCGCAACCGATGTGTGCGAGCTGACCTGAGTGAAGACAGGCGTTGAGAATGAAGGGAAGAACACGGGGCTTATGATCGAAAACCATCGTTCATTTAACCACGAATTCAGGGAAACTGTTATAGAATGTGGGTGAGTGGCCCAATGGGTTGGCTGGCCCACGAGATTTTCACCCACTTACTGGCCGTTTTTCGTCGCACTTCCGTTCTTAACTTTCTTAGAGGGACCCAAAGCTTACGTTTTAGCTAAAAAAACGTGCAACTTTTTCTTCGTGAACACTGCCTTTAATGTAAGCTGGGTTCTCTAAAATTCCCCCGCGCCAAACACTTTTAGCTCGCTATACTGGTTATCTATCCTAGTGCTTGTGGCGTGGTGGCAGGAGGCGCTGCTGCTCGCAGTACACGGTTGGATTCGATCCTCGCCCTAGGTCAGCCAAACCTACAATCCCTCCGAGGTCCTTGAAATGGTACCAGATCCATGTAGGGAGGCGAATACAGTGAGTGTAAAGTCGGCTCGTCCGCAAGCCACTAAATGGTCCCAAAAAGCATTTAAGCCTCTACGATTACGACGACAAATGCGCCTCTCATCCCAGTAGAGATTCGAAAAGCCGAGCCCTTGTCTTTATTCTATACTACTCAGAGTTTTGCCGTTGATGAATCCCTCAGAAGGTATGCGAGGCAGCCAAATGACGCAAAAAGAGTATTGTTATTTCATACTAGCAATAATGGGCCTTTAATCCTACTTAACGCCCGCTATCCATAGCGCACTGGGGAGGCGTCCGAGTGTAAATACTTTCTACACGTGGGCAGAGACTATGAGAACTCCAGCGCCACCGCGTTGGTGGAGCCGGATAACGTTGGGCTCCAACTGTGCCATGCACGCAATGAATATGTGTTTTAGCTTATTGCGACGCAGGATGGTAAAAATAGAATGAAATGAAGCGCAATGAAATTGATGGTGAGTTACTACTGGCTGATTTTTCCACTTGAAGGGCTGTAAGATCGACAAAGGTGTTTTGATCTTCTGAATTTTGTTCCTATTCCCTATGACAGTTATTGCCGATAAATTGTCATAGTAATACCGCTTACTGTTGATGGACTCGAAACATCGTGGCAAAAACATTTTTCCAGCGGAAGGATTCGAACCCGGGAGTCTCCTGCTGGTAGTTGGCGCATGGTACCACTCGGCTAACATGACTCGGCGTGGACAGCGCTCACCACTATCGCCGTTTCGACCTCATTTCAAAAAATGGTTACTAACTTTCTTTGGTGCTATCGCAGCAAGGGTGGGCACCTGGCCACGCCCATTTTTTTGTGCCGCCAATCAATTTGAGCTCCAACCCCGGGTTTGCGGGCCCCTGCAATCGATCGGGTGTTTTTGTAAGCATGCGAGTCGCCGTAGATATATATCTCTATAATAAAAAATATTCAGAAAATCTAAGCCCAAGAATGGAAATTGAGGGCATGAGGAGGGCTTTGCGTTGGTTGATGACGCAAGGATTCAGCATCGCTTCTCCTACAACTGAGAGAAGCCGCTCGTTTGCCACGCTGTTGAAAGAAATGGAACGAGCTCAAGGGTCCAAAATTTGCCATTTTTTCGATGGTTGGCATGTCATAAAATCTCTTGGCAATGACCTGCGAAAGGTAATGTTCTGCGAGAATGTCACGAAGACCAAAAGAGATTTGTCGATATTTGAAGGAATCACGGCGATTGCCCAGTGGATAGAGAGGGTGAAGGGCCATTTCTGGAGCTGCGTAGAGGTTGGTAGACCAGGAGAAGACATGCGAAGTCGTTTCAATGGGTGTCTGATGCATGTCTAAGACGTTCATCAGTGGGAGGATGTATTTTTTAAACTACTCCGAGTGTAACATTCCTAACCAAGCTCCATTCCAGGATGATCCGACCGGCCCATACACGGAGTGTCTTCACGGACCACTTGAACAGCCACGCCCAGAGCCTCTGTCGATAGGCAGTAAAGCCTATGACACGTTTCGGTGTGCTGTTCTCGAGGACCGCTTCCAACGAGATCTGGAAAGGGTTGGTCCGCATGGAGGGACGTCCGTGTGTGAAACTAAGAACGCACTTGATCGACTGTATTGTCGTAAGGAAGTTCACTAGTAACTGTAAATCAATAACCTTTTTACTTACTTATTGCATTGGAACAATTACACCATTTAGTCCGCTAGTCACGTACACGTTGTACGTAATGCTGTCTACGATGCACTACAACTGCTTGCGGTTGGCGGAATTGAAAGGAACTAGAACGGTGAGGCGAACGATAACCGTTAAGCGAAAGTTTGCTAAGAGGCAGACGTTTGTGGTGGTGAAGACGGCCACAGCGCATGAGTGGAGGGAAGAGATCATGAGCCATGTTCTTGATCTCCGGTCGGGCATGCTTGAGCAAGGGAAGCCTCAACTTGTGCAACTTCCGGAGCCCATGCAGCGCCTCATGGAAGCAGAAGATACTCTGGATGAACTGGAAACGCGTCTTTTCCAGTTGGGGGTGCAGAATATCCGCCAAAGTACACATGCTGAAGCTTGACATGTTCGACGATCCAGAGTACGACGACGACGATCGACTACTGCGGATGGCCTACAGCGTCGTCAACAATCCCCAGAATGAACAATGGTCGCCGGATGAATGAAAACAGAAGGCCCTTTGTTTGAGAGTTTGTTTAATAAATATATTTCACGCTGTTTCCTGAATGCTGAGTTACTTTTCCGTAAAAAAGCGGGTAATATTTGAATTGGGATTAGCATGTCTGAAGATGAAGCCTATAAAATGTTTTTGCGTTTTTAGCTTGCTTCTCACAAGAAACTCTTTTTGCTCGAACTGGCCATTCCAAATGAAATGCAGTTTTCTCACAACCATTTTTGGATGCAGAGTGCGGATATGACCTTCGCAGCTGCCTTGACTCACTCTGGAAAGGGTATGAGCACTTTTAAAACTGTGCGAAAAGTTAAGAGTACCCCTCTTTTTTTCAGAATATTTTTACTTTTTTTTCTAGAATTTCGCTCAAAACGTGTATGTAGGAGTAATCTAGTGTGCTCAATACGGATCTGAGGTTCACTTGTCGAAATTCTGAAGTTTACTGTAAGTTGCGGTAAATACTAACAATGCCGTTTAGTGGACAAAATCCACGTTGATTTGCCACATATATCTTAGCAGCCCGGAAATCGTCAACCGATGAGAAGCTTGGTAAGAACTCGCTCAAAAACTTTGAAATATCGGCGGATGAACCTCGAACCTTCGCGATCAGCGCCCCAAATAACTCGCCTGGGAGGATTTTAAGTCAAATCTAGAAGATTTTTAACGCTATCAGAGCCCTAGAATCGGTATAAATAAACGCCCAACCGAAAATCCGTGAAAAACGCTAGCAGGTACGAAAATCAGGGGTAAACGCCTATAACTTCTTTAAGAGCGATTCTAGGCGGCTGTGAAGGGCATATACCGACTCTACGTGTGACTCTAGAAAAGTTCATTTCATTTGGAATAGCCAGTTTGAATAATGGTGGTTCTTTGTCAGCAGTGTCAGGCGGGACTGCGAAATTTCAAAACGGGTAATGGGGACGGGTCGCAAAAATTATGGTCCGAAAATGAAGGTTAGAGAGGATCGCAAAAATCTCGGACCAGGAATGAAAATTTGGTAGGGATATTTCAAAAATTCTCGATATTTTTGATCACCAAGGGTAAGTAAGGATCGTAGCATTTTTCAGGTTTTAGACGCTTGAGCCCGATTGCTGAACGAAATTTTGGCGCCTGACAGTTTTAGTAATGAAATATCGCGCTTCGGGGTAGGGAATCAAAAAATTTTGAACAAAATGATGGTGGGGGGCCTCCGATTTCAAAAATTTACGCAACGTTTGTCAGCGATAATAATGATTGATTACAGTTCATAAATTTAATGACGAATAAGAACAAAAGTAGGTGATATCATCGTGTTCTGAACCAACAAAAATTTTTCTACCAAAAAATCACAAATTGTAGCAATTAAACCCATGCAAAATGTGAAACTACTTCTAGAAAACTGAACGAGGTGAACAACAAGGACATCAGCGACTCGCATTAACTTACAAAATCACTTACCTCGATGCCTCGCTTGGTTTCCTTCCGCAGCTGGTGTTTCGAAAATACGTAGTCCTCTACCAATTCCATTCTACGACGCGCCACCAAACGACTGATGCTCTGCTTTTAGCGCAAAATCGCATGACGTTCTGTTCAAAGTGGGAGATTGTTGATGAAATTTGGTGGAGATGGTAGAATTGAGCCTGCCATAACTTTCGAATTAGGCGAATTCGTCCTACCAAACCTTGAAGGTACTCTCAGGAGGGTTCGAGAATGCCACTGAGTGCAAAAAAAAGGTTAGGGGTTTTGATCGCGCACGATGCCTTTAATGTTAGCAAGCGACCAATAAGGTTTCAATCCTCCTTTGCGTTTATAAACCATACCCGTATAATTAATGAAATGTTTCTTAAAGGCAGTGTTCACGATAATTTTCGATTTTTAAGTTAACCGCTAAATCGATTGTTTGGCCTCGTGGTAGAACCGAAATGACGAAGAAATCGAGAAAAACGCCCTAGAAAGGCACCAAATCCCTTACTCCCACTCCACCTTTTCACTCTCGCTGGAACTGTTCGTTGTGACAATGAAATCTCTTGTGGACCCGCCCCTTGCGATTCTCTACTCTCTACTGCTCCGCCCTTTCCTACGGACTCTAACTAATACTGCTTTGCCTAAAATATTCTTCCAATTTTGATTAGCCCCGATTTTTACTGGTGACAACCACCGTGAACATGTTCATCCAGTCGGACAACTAGTCCAAGCCAGAGAATAATGTCACTTAAATAAGACGATTCAGGGCGTTTCAAGTCGTTTCTTCGTTATTTTGGTAACACTTGGGGGCCAACGAATTGTTTTATGTGAAAAATTCGGGAACGAAAATCATCGTGAACACTGCCTTATAGGAAGGTGAGAATTTTCTGTAATTCTACTGCTAAAGGTTTCATACTGTTTTTATTGCTACAGTTATATACCTGAATTTTATCGGATCCTTATGTAACATAGGTAGAGCATAAATAATAGGTAATTCACAATCTATATACATATTAAGCCCGGCTTTAACATTAAAGAATTTATGTTTTAATATGGTAGTTTGTGTATTGGCGTTCTGAATAATTTTATATAATCACGGGTAACAGTGCTGCCACGCGGCGGCATGTCTAGGGGTGTGGCCGAGCTCTTCCTTGCCAACCGTTTATTCAGAGAGTGGTGATCGCTCACCAGCTCTCTGCTGCCGAATACAAGGACAAAAGTGCATAATACTTCTAAACGCTCGGCTTTTATACCGGCATACGATAAACAGGCAGTTCATGATATGATAATGGCTTATCTACAAACATGAAAATAACGTGGAGAGCGGCTAGTGTGATATTTCACATGCCCCTTCTCACGGATGAGTCGCCCCAACTCATGACAGATCAATTACTGCCGAAAGTCTTCGTAGTGTGGCGGTACATTGGTGAGCAGGAGCGGAAGTCTTTTAAACCATGGTCTAGGGACTATTGTTCTTACATTGCTGGCGAAGGTCGTAGAGTTTCTTGTCCTGCTTTCTGAATGTCTTGTTGATTGGACGACGACGCATCTTCATGTCCTTCTTTAGCGAAATTTGGCTTGTCAACATCAGGTCTTCTCGTAGCCTTGGCGATAGTCTCTTCGCGAAAGTGCTGCCCATTCGCGTTCCATCCACATTCAACAATCGGTTTCCGTTGAAGCGCTGTAGTACAACACCTTCTGCGTTGCCTGCGTTTCTTCTCGCCTTGTACAAGCTGTCGAGCCACCCCTTCCAGCTCAGTGCGCCTCAGCACGACCGCATCATCTCTAGGAACTTCGCAGTTTGAGTGAAGCACAAAGTGACGCCGATGTACCACTCCCCTCGCTCAAGATGATTTGCTCCTGCAAAGGTCATCTGTTGGCGAAATGTGAATTCACGGTTAACGTTGTCGTGATCTTTCTTATGTGCAGCGTCACTTTCAGTTTTAAGGCTTGCCTTGTTTTGAAACCGTACACCCTTCATTGGTGCATTATCGGCTTCCTTTAGTTCCAGACCTATTCTCCTCGCAACAACTGCGTTAGGTTTTTCCGAACAACCATTCCAGTCGTTCAGCCACACAGTCGACGAGTCCTGTCTATTTGTCTGTTTCTTCACTACCTTGGGCTGCGCCTTAGCTATTGACTGTTTCCGATGTCTACAGTTTCTCCTAACACGGCCTGGCTTGCCACAACTGAAACATCTGAGGATTGACTTCTTTATACTTCCGCAGGTGGAAGTAGGATCGCGATGGACGACTGCCTTGTGTGAGTCTGCAGCCGGCTCTCTGACGTACTTCTGGCAGAAACTGAAGCCCGATTTCTTCAGTGCGTTGGTACCCAAGACTAGTGTTCCATCCCCTCCAGTCAGGAAGAGTAATGCAATCCGCTGTCTGTTCGTTTTGCCGACCTGCACCGTCAGCCGAACAGCTCCTTTAAACGTCATCTTTTTGCCAGAGGCATCGTACACCAGCTTTTGCTGGTTCGCGGGAATCTCTACATCAGCATCCAAATCGAAGCCTGCGTCTTGGGCAGCCAAAAACATCTGAAGAGGCATGATAGTGATCTGCGACCCGGTGTCGAGAAGCGCTTCGCGAGAGAGACCTAGGAGCTTCACCGTCGCCAGCGTCTGTTCTCCCACCAATTCCGACCTGGGGTCCGCAGTTTCCACTGCTCCGCAGAACCACATGGAAAGCGAAGCGGTGAATATCCTTGGGGAATCTGCTTGCCTAGCATTTCCCGCGGCCGTCTGCGAAACGCGTTCTTGCTTCGCCGCTCTGCAGTCTTTCTTGAGTTGTCCTGGCTTATCGCAATTGAAACATCGCAAGTTAGGCTCACGCTGGCCCGACGAGCTTCGTGTGTCCATTTGGAGTCCCGCTGTTTTAGAGGGAAAACTTTTTATTGCTACAGATTCCTTACACTCTTAACTATGGACACGTTCACTTTGGGCACGACCACCCTTTTTGTCATCCGAAGTTGGGTGCAACGCTGCAGCAACTACTCTGCTTCTCTCACATTGTTGGGCTATAGCCTTCACCATCTCATATGCAGTGCCTTTAGGTGCTATTACCATTATTGTGAAAAGTTGCAAATATTCCGGCCATTCAGAAAGCTGACTAAACAGCTCTCCCGCTCTTGTACGAGATAGCTCCTTTTCGCTCGCGTATGGGGTAGCAATGTTTGTCAGCTTTTCCAGCTCGAGGCAGTATCTAGTCACATCTGTGGACTTCCTCAGGCACTTCAAGCTCATGTACGCCTCCATCTGAGTCGCAGAATCATGCGTTTCAAACTTGCTTCTAAGACAATTCACCAGTCTCGAAATCAGTTTGCTTAAAGGCAGCACACACGCTCGTAAGCATAGTCGAGATAACAGCATAGATAGGTCCGCACGGCCCGTACTATGTCGTCAACGACGTTTAAAGCGCTGAAAACTGTCCAGGATGACAGTATTCGACAATGTTTGAGCAATCTTGCCTTCCACGCCCGTATTTTCACACCCCTTTGAGTAACAGAATGAGAATCGATACTTGTGAAAACGTGTGATAATTGAGAGTGATAGCACTATCAAATGGGAGTGCACGAGAGAAATAGCTTGGTTTACTTGAGTATAACATGTTTGTGCACTGATAAAAACCTCCATTCCAAGAGGTCAGCCAAAGTAGAGCGGCATTCACGAAAGTGGACGAGAGTCATTAGGTATGCAGACATGTTATTCTCAAGTAAACCAAGCTATTTCTCTCGTGCACTCCCATTTGATAGTGTTATCACTCTCAATTATCACACGTTATCACAAGAATCGATTCTCATTCTGTTACTCAAAGGGGTGTGAAAATACGGGCGTGGAAGGCAAGATTGCTCAAACATTGTCAAATACTGTCGTCCTGGACAGTTTTCAGCGCTTCAAACGTCGTTGACGACATAGTACGGGCCGTGCGGACCTATCTATGCTGTTATCTCGACTATGCTTACGAGCGTGTATGCTGCCTTTAATGTGAACGGGTAGCGCTTCCGCTACGGATTTCGGGTATCCGCCCAGCTTCGACATTGGAAGGTGTACAAGAAGATGGTTTTTCAATCCCAGGTGCTGGTATTTCATCCTGAAGCGCAGAACAAAATCATTGAAGTTTTCGCCCTCAGGGTCTCGGAAAACTTCGACGTCTGGCAAGATCATTGCCGCCACCATTGCTCCAATATTGTCCGATTGAGACAACTCACCTGGGCTAAGGCACCGGCCCGACTGCGATAAGTTCAATTCCTTCGTCTGCTGCCCGAATTCTACCGTCCCGTGAAACTGGAACCGGTTATCTATTACTACTGGTGCGGTTTTCTGGCCATTGCGAGCTCTGTTCAGAAGCCTAAATTGTGCCGCCGCTACCGGATCGAAGGTACCATAGTATTGTTGCACCTCAACGTCTTCGAGGTTGGGCTGTTTGTACTCGTGTTTGTACGTGATTTTTGGTTGTTTACCTTCCACCTGGCTGCGTGGAGAGTTATTCTGGAATAAGGCCATTTCAGGCAATCTCTTCACGCTGGCAATCTCCTTTCATTCCAAGCGCAACAGAAGTGCTAGCCCTGCTAGTTGGGAACAGCGCTTTGTTGGTGTACAAAACGGCGATTGCCTCGCGCAATTTCGTCATGAGCTTATACGAGCTATCCTCCACTGCCTGCAACTTCTCAAATTCGCCTTTGATAATATGCTTGCGTGTTGGGTAAATGAACAAAAATAACCTTCGAACAAAAATATTCCGGTCCACTGGCGGTCCGCGCATCCCACTCAGACAAAGCTGGCGGTTGTCAGAAACATGTTTCACAAACTATAAATGTGTGTTCTGGAGAGGAAGAGCGCGAGGCGTCAAAAAGCCTAGCTTGTCAAATAGCTACTATCAATGGCTATGGATCAGCAGCGCGCAGGTCGCGGAACTCCCAAGAAGGTCAGCGAAGTCCTAATTTGCCACCAAGCGACAAAGTTCCTTTCATAATGCCATTCATGACCGATGAGGTGAGCCGCGCTGTCAGAAAATGCCTTCTAGAATCGGGATTGGAAAACTCTGTATCTCTGGTGGCCATCCCGCCCAATAATTTAAAACGGCAATTAGTGCGGAATCGTCAGTATGATCACGCATGCGTCACGCCACAGTGCGTCATTTGCCTATCGGGCAGAGATGGTGACTGTATTGCTTCTGGGGTTACTTATCTGATCACATGTCAGAGCTGTGGCCAGGAATATATCGGCGATACAGCCCGCCCACTGCATGTGAGGGTCAAAGAGCACTTGGATGGGAAGGAAGGGTCGCGAGTTTGCACAGCGCTGGGCTGCCACAGGGTTAATTGCCATGGCGGGGACGATTTTGAGGTGCGAGTGGATATACTAGCGCGGGAGGCCAAAACATGTGCGCGAAAAGCGTTCGAGGCATTCTGGATCAACGCGAGAGACCCCATGGTCAACCGGAAGGACGAGGGTATAAATATCACGCGGGAACTGCAGCCCTACATCAGACTAGCCTTCTGATATGGGTGCTGCTTTCTGAAATCTCGGTACCCCGTCGTGCTCTACTGATGGCCTGATGCTCTACAGACTTTGAGAAGGTATGCCGCTCAGTCTCATCTGTCTCGGTTATTTGTTTGGAAATTTTGTCTTGAATTTCAGTAGGGTAAACTATGTTTGACCGAGTATTTTTACACGTGGATTCGACCTTTTTTCAGACTCCGAAGAAGGCGAGACCGCCGAAACGTTAGTCTGCTTATAAACATCATACTACCTCGTGCCGGCTAAAGTCAAAGTACCAGCTATATTCTGATGCCGAGGTTCATCGAGAGTCAATCGTGGAGATTGTTTTCTCTATGGTTCACGAACTCTTCGGAAATCTATTTATTCGAATACTGAAATAAATTCACGAAGATTCATTCTACATTCTCCTTCCGGCGCGCCTTTCCTTAGCGCATACACGCACCTCAGGCAAAAAAATGTACTGATGCCGTTGAAGTTTCCGAGGGATGAGTGGGTAATTCGCCAGGGGATGAGAAGGCTCCACTTTCGCATGAACAAAACCCTTCGTTCGTGATGGCGTCAGGGAGTACTGATTGCGAAATCGCCGGGGGATGCATGCAACCGCCTGATGCCGTACAAGTTTCCGAGGGATGAGTGGGTAATTCGCCAGGGGATGAGAAGGCACCACTTTCGCACGAACAAAACCCTTCGTTCGTGATGGCGTCAGGGAGTACTGATTGCGAAATCGCCGAGGGATGCATGCAACCGCATGATGCGCTGCGGTCGCGCGGCAGTCAAATTGGTTTTTGAATTTTGACTTCTGTTTAGTTAATTAAGACAGCCTTATTCAATCAGGTCTTCTCCCCAGTAGCAGTAGCAAACATGAACATTAGGCTCGTCCCTAAAGTAAACGCTCTGTGTGTGCTTTTGCAAAATAATTTGATATTGGAGTAAAATCTACTTTATAGTGTAATCGAGAAGCACCCATGAATCAAAGAAAAACTTCTTTCCGGAGGAGTACCGCTCACCACCGAGGAGTGCGGAATCATGGATGTTAGTTTCAGCTTTTGCTTATAGTTGACCGCAATGTCAAAAGGACATGGTGCGGTTGCGGACTCCCACTAAATTACGGTGGAATCTGGCACTTTGCCAGATTTCGTCATCGATCGGCGCCAACCGTCGTCTCTCTGCTTACGAGAATATCAGCTGTGGCGCCGATCGATGAAGAAATCTGGCAAAGTGCCAGATTCTACCGTAGTTTTAGTGCGAGTCCGCAACCGCACCATGTCCTTTGAACATTGCGTTCAACTGTATGATTTTATTAATTATATTTTCATTGCATCAATATACTCTAAAATATCTTCTCGAGTGACTTTATTTTTAGTGAGGTTGCAAGAGGAGTTCCTCCGTCACCGAGAGGAACTTCGAAGACGACTCTGCGACCTAAATGGAGGCGAGGAGATGCGCGACCAACCCGTTTTGGAAGCGCAGGAGCAAGTCATGGACATCTTCGAGGCGGACGACGATGAGCACCCCGAGCCTCCCGCTCTGGAGTGCGTTCCAAGAACGTTCCCACGACGCCGTGGGAGAAAAAAAAAACCTTCCCATGGACAAATTTGCTCTCCATGGACGCGAATTATAACTGAAAATTGCTCCCACGTGGCCGTGACTACGTTTCCATGGACGCGTTTTGCTATGGGAATATTCTTGGAACGCACCTCTGGAATGCGACGATGAACCTCCCGCATCTGGTATTGAGCCAAGAGACATGTGTACGTCAGGTTTTCTCTGCTTGTTTCTGATACGGGCGTGTGGTCTGAAATCCGGTCTGTCCAATCAAGTAGAGAATGGGAAAAGGCAAAAACAGGGTTTCTGCTTTGAGCATCTGTTAAGCTTGGTTAAGAAAAGGGGTCTATCTTTCATTAGTGGGATTACCTTCTACCGTAATCTGAAGAAAATTGACAAACGGACCTCAGGTTCGTGTTAGGCTCATCAAATTACTCCTAGAGAATGATTTTGATACACATCTAGTGAAGGAATCCGGAAATCTCGAAAGTGACGGTTTGCCCTCAAAATCCACCCCCCTCCCACTGGGATGCTTTGAGCGAGTTAGGCCGAAAACTTTGGAAATTCGAAAACAAACCTTAGATTCGTGATCAGCGCCCCAAAATACCTCCCTGGGAGAATTTCGAGTCAAATCTGGAGCATTTTTCGGAAGCGCATTGAGAACCCCTAATTCATTAAAGTAACAGCTTAAAGTCAGCATACACGCTCGTAAGCGTAGTCGAGATAACAGCATAGATAGGTCCGCACGGCCCGTACTATGTCGTCAACGACGTTTGAAGCACTGAAAGCTGTCCAGGATGACAGTATTTGACAATGTTTGAGCAATCTTGCCTTCAACGCCCCTATTTTCACACCCCTTTGAGTAACAGAATGAGAATCGATACTTGTGAAAACGTGTGATAATTGAGAATGATAGCATTATCAAATGGGAGTGCACGAGAGAAATAGCTTGGTTTACTTGAGTATAACATGTTTGTGCACTGATAAAATCCTTCATTTCAATAGGTCAGCCACAGTAGAGCGGCAGTCTCGAACGTGGACGAGAGTCATTAGGTATGTATGGTGGAGTCCACCAAGAGTGTATCATTTACTTATCAATGAGAAGCGGTCGATTGGAGATCAATGAATATGAAACTCATTGCAGCACAATCGCTCTCGCTCAATCGGTATCGAGCGTGCTGGTATGGGATTCATGCATATTGATCCCCAGCCGACCGCTTCTTATTGATAAATAAATGAGACACTCTTGGTGGACTCCACTATAGACATGTTATACTCAAGTAAACCAAGCTATTTCTCTCGTGCACTCCCATTTGATAGTGCTATCACTCTCAATTATCACACGTTTTCACAAGTATCGATTCTCATTCTGTTACTCAAAGGGGTGTGAAAATACGGGCGTGGAAGGCAAGATTGCTCAAACATTGTCAAATACTGTCATCCTGGACAGTTTTCAGCGCTTCAAACGTCGTTGACAACATAGTACGGGCCGTGCGGACCGATCTGTGCTGTTATCTCGACTATGCTTACCCGTTTCCGGATTTTTCAAAGACTAATGCGCGTTTTGAAAGGTACAAAAACCGCGAAAATCGACCGTTTTGGGCTTATAACTTCTCGGAACCTGCGGCTCGGGACGGGGCACTGCGCGGTTTTACTATATATGCCCAAGAGATACTAGCAATACTATTCGTTTCCGCAGGTCCGACAAACGCTTTGTATACTTCCCTTGTTAGTGCAATTTACTCTTAAAATGTTTTCATTACTCATCATTTTGTTTGCGTTAATGAATTCATAGACTCTGCGGTGAGAACTTGCGTTTGATTGTGCATACCATCTCAGCCCTTTATGCGTGACAGCTTTTCGGACCGAGCGTCTCGCATCTTTTTGTCCAGGTTTTTTTCTGCTCACATGTGATTTCGTTTCGTCACTTGATTTGTTCGTTTTTTTGTTGATTTTCGATATTATGTTCTCCTGATGGGGCTTCTGATGAGGGTTGAGCAGGCCGTTGCCTGGTTTTCGGCGGAGCTTGGGTGAAATTTCATACTGGTCGGAATTAAAGACTCATGCCATTGTCCTCCCAAGCCATACTGTCCTAAGTCATATCTCACCCGTATACTATCTCATACTATTGTATATCTCACACTAGTGTCATACTTAAATTTATAGTTTCTCTAGAGTGTAAATCATGAGTTATTTTGATTCCTCACGGTGAGGCGACGTGCAACAGTTTTCCATACATGTTGTTACGATTTCTATTTGGTGCTGTTACGATTTCCATTTCCATAAAAAGGTCAATAAAGTGTAGTAAAGAAGATTAGTCGGTTTGTTGCGATTTTGAGGTCTGGAAGGTTAGGCTACTCGCTTGGATAATGGTAATGCTGCTGTGGCAGCTTTGCTGTTTCGTTGTAATCCACCACACCTTTAACTGCGGCACAAGCGACCTCCTAACTTTTCAAGACTTCTGTAGTGTAGAATAAAGGTAAATTGGACAAAATGGGGGTGATTTCGGGACCAAATGACGTCAGGATGGGTGCACCATGCCGTTCACCATTAGGGGGTGATTTAGGGGTCTAATGACGTCATCAACGCGTCGCGCTCAAGGGGTGATGCCGTTCACAAATATGGGGTGGTTTCGGGGCCTGATGATGTCATCAACGCGTCGCGCTCAATGGGTGATGCCGTTCACAATTAAGGGGTGATTTCGGGGCCTGATGACGTCATTTGAGACTCGCAAGCGAGGGGTGATCCCGCTCCCGAGCACGGTTATCTCGGCGTAGTACGTGCTTTTATTCGGGAACGGAATCAGAAACGGCATGAGAACCGAGGAATGCCTGAGACGATACAAGGCCGTGAGAGACGCAGGCGCCCTGATCGCGTGCCCAGGTTGTCTCACTCTAACCCGTCTCGCCGCGATCCAATGGTGCAATAAACGATCGGGGACAGAAATGTGCGGAATTTTGTGTTTCCTGCTTTCTGGTTCTGTTTTCTGCCCATTTTTGAACATTTTTTTCTGTTTTCTGTTTTCTATAGAATTAGACAAAAGTTTTCAGAAAACAGAAAAAAACGTGAACCGCGATTTTTAGCAGGGTATCCCTTGAGGCCAAAGTCGGATTCATAAAAGGTGAGTCAATAGATTGAGGATTAATGTAATCTGAGTGTTCTGCAGTTCCCTCAAACCAAACACTTACTCGCAATACTGTTATCTATTCTAGCGCTTCTGAAGTGGTGGCAGGAGGCACTGCTGCTCGCAGTACACGGTTGGATTCGATCCTCGCCCTAGGTCAGAAAACCTACTATCTCTCCGAGGTCCTTGAGTTGGTACCAGATCCATGTGGGGGAGACGAACCCACTGACTGGGAATTCGGCTCGCCAGCAAGTCAGTAAATAGCCCCAGAAAGCATTCAAGCCCTTACGAATACGACGATCAATGCGCTGCGCAACCCAATAGAGATTTAAGAAACCGAGCTCTCATCTTTATCTTATACTTATTAAAATTACCAAGAGGTTTGCCGTTGAATAATCCTTCGGAAGGATTGCGATGCAGTCAAATGACGCGAAAACTACATATAATGGTATTGTATACTAACACCAATGAGCAATTAATCCTACTTAACGCCCGCTATTCACAGCGCACTGGCGCGGGGTCCGAGTGTATTACTTCTACTCGTGGGCACAGACTATGAGTATTCCAGCGCCTCCGCTTTAGTTGGGCGGGTAAAAGGTGGGCCTCCAACTGTGCCATACACGCAATTTCCAAGTGCGTTTTTTAACTCATTGTAACGCAGGACGATAAGGAATTTTAAAAAAATTGAATGGAGATGAAATGGATGGTGAGGCTGTAAAGCAGATGATGAAACTCCCACAGGGGTACGAGCGACTCCACCACGGTGGAGCAAGCGGCGCGTGAGGTCATTTATACTCGAACGGGGCAGCCGCGCGTTGCGCGCGCGCCCTTCGGACACTGAAGAGTAGTACACTTCAAATCTGCAGTTATCCCAAAATCCGTGTGAATATATGTGAACTAGGGTAGTTTAAACTCGCTGTCAGTGTATCTACGCAAATCTCACACACACATATATATATATATATATATATTGAGCTTCTGATCGAGTAATCTAGCTGCTATTGTCTGGGGAGGGGAAGGTTAGAGAGACAATCGTCGTCTCCGCGCTGATAATGTGCGTTTTTTGGGCGTCTGCGCTTACCCGTTCTGGCCAAATGTAGGGTTTTGAAAATTGTGCTAAAAACATTTCTAACCTAAGAATGTGTAAAAATTGAATGCTGTGGAAAAAGTTACATAGTGTGCGCTAAACACTTTTATTGATTTTTGAAAATTTCCTGTTTCCTTTTTTCTGTTCTTTGCCCATTTTTGGCGACTTTTCTCTGTTTTCTGTCAAACTGGATTTTCTGTTTTCTGATTCAATAAAAAAATTCCGCACATCCTTTAATATTATATTAAGACCAAAGGGATAAGGTGCCATAAGAAATTTTATCCGAAAATCTTCTTTTTCTAACAAGATGTGCTTATCTGAATTCTCTGTGTAAGAGTCTGAAAGATTTACCGTAACAGTAGATTTGCATTTGTGCAAGTCGAGTTTGGAAATGTTGCGCAAAGAAAATTAGATTTTTCTTTCTTTTCTCTGTAGATGCTGATGTCTTGAAGATATAGTCTGTCATGACACAGACGGAGGGCTGGTTTAGCTCGTTTTTGACATACATGATTCTCTTTAAAGGCAGTGGTCACGATGAAAAACGTTATAGAAAAAAACTACAAAAATCAGCTTAGATAAAAAACAGCTGAAAAACTATAAAGTTAGAGCCGTGAAAAACGGGCTAGAATTAGAGTTTCTAAGGCCCAAAGCAGCCAGTTCGTGCACACGTGCACAGCGATGACGAATTAGATCGCAGTCTCATGCCGAGCAGTCAAAAATCATCGACATTCAGAGGACGAAATAAATGCAAATTTACCTAATAAAAACAGTTGAACAATGAAAGCAAGCACTTCAGTCTATGTTTTTGACTAGATGTGTACATAAATCCGAAGCTGCATTGATTGAAATTCAATTTCAAGCCAGCTTATGTTCTTGATATAAGAGGTCATCGATGCCGATGATATGGAGTGAGCTCGTCCACCGTCAAAAGACAAGAAAGTTCAGACTTCAAATTTTGCCCAAAACAATGGTTTTTTCGCGATTTTTTCTTGTAGGTCCTACTACTCAAGACCCAGAAAAGGGTTTAGAGAGACAAAGACGACAAGCAAATTTGATCGCGACCACTGCCTTTAAGAAAAAGTATAGAGATCAAATAATTACAATTTGCCGATTGCTGTCATAACACTGTAATTACGAAGGCGTAAGTATTAAAATATACAATTAGTGACTACGCGTCTAGTTTTTCTCTATCCTTTTATAATCTCTTCTGTCAAATTAGTTTTCGTAACATTTTTGTAACTCGCGCGTTTTGAGATATATCTCCTTTTGAGCAATGGGGCTGGGATAGAATAACATATTGTTATCAATCGTCGTGACCTTGTCTGCTATATCTGCCCGGAGAGACAATTAACGCGACATCGAGGCACTCAAAGCCACTTATCCCCTTCCTGTTGACTTATCGGTATCTGCTACAGGTTAGCGCCGCCCCATGCGAACCGATACATCCCAGGATTATTCGGCAAGTTATTTTTCTACACTGAGGATACGGATGCTTTATTCGCTGTAGTTTCCGGTGAGTTCCATGTCAGAAGTATAATTTTTTCTTTTTATCTCCTCTGATATATTTCGCTTTTCTCTCTGATGAAGTTCCTCCAATATAATTGGCTATTCTCCGGTAGAGCACAGTACTTGGGCGCTTATGTTTGTGGTTCAGAAAAGCGTTCCAGCGCGCTTGCGGAATGCTTTTCTCGGCTCATCTCCGCCGCAATCATAAACATAGGCTCCGCTCTCACAGAATCCTAACGCGATAAGAGACTGCGAATATTACTCTTTGGGGATAAATATTTCCTTTCGAGCTGGGAAAACGCGAAAACCTTTATTTGTTTGAACTCTGATCCTCCCCCGCCTTCAGCCGCGCAGTCGGAGAAAGCTCCGCCCCACCCCATCCTCATTCTACTTCTGTTCTGCAACTGTAAACCACTTCTTCTCATTTGTCATTTGTTTTGTTTGGGATGCGTCCCCCTGTAACCCTTTCTCGGGCTGGTTCGGCCGACTCTAGGGCCGCTGCCCTTTATTCCAGTTCTATTTCTATCACCGATCCTTTGGTGAACACACTCGTTGATCTGCTAGATGACGATACTGTTCATAGAAGAGACGCCATGTTTTTTACAGACGCTACAACGTCAGTCATCCACGAAATGCGGAATGACGCTCCTACAAGCGCCTCTTCGTTGACTCGTTAAATAAACGAGAGCAACTCCAGCCTCCATGCCAACCTGGACGATTCCTTTTCCGGTCCCTGTATTAATTCCACTCCTCCCAGTAAATGTGCCGGGGAGCTCGCCAAAGCTCCAAGCCTCTCGCACTACAATGAGGACGAGGCCGAGATTTACATGAATCTGGTTGGTTTTCTGCTGAAACGGGGCATTTCAAAATCTTCCATTTGTGTAATTAGCCTGTACAGAGAACAGCACCGCCGCGTGCAGCAGAGGCTTCAAAAGATTGGAATAGAGATCACTACGGTGGACTCGATTCAGGGCCCCGAGAAAGAGGAGGTTATTTTTTTAACGACTCGCAATAATGTCATCGTTTGTTCAGTTGCGTTCTACGATGACTACCGCAGCCTCAACGTTGCCCTTTCGCGGTGCCGCCATGAAGAAATCGTGCTGGGGAATGTCGCTACACTGGAGATCGCACCCGTTTGGAACAAATTCGTCACTTGGGCCAGGTCCCTCAACGCGATAATCACGCCTCAGACGCTGGAAAATTTGTGTGAAGAGTTATTTCGCTATGCCTGGGTAAGGTTTTTTTTCTTTTTTTTAGAAAAATGCGGGTAGGACTTTTTGGTAAAGTGGGGGGAGGTGAAAGGGTCAAGCTTCGCTGAGAATGACTGTAAGATCGGTAGCTCAGCTGATTCATTCAGAGGGGTGCCGACGTCCGTATCGAAGCGTGCGAGAAGAGAAGCCTGTCGCCAACCCACAAGACGGCTGGTGGTTTGTGAGTTCTGCTACCTGTCCATCTCCTCTCGTCCGCACCTCCAGACTCCCGAGACTTCAGGCCGATTCGCGAACCGGTTGTGTTCCTTCGATTATTCGGATAAACTAATCTAGTTTGTATTCGTGTTGTATGGTATGATTATTTGTAGGGCGCACCTTCCACTGGTTGATGCTTACTGGCTTACGGTATCGTCACGTGTACGCAGTAAAGTAATTTCCGGGCTACGGTAGCGCCATGCCGACGCAATGTGCGGGAACTTTCTTCAAGGCCTCTACGAAGGAGGTGATCGTCATTCTTCGATCTCGACTTTGCCTGCAAGGGTCGGCGCGGACCCAATTGACTTTTTCTCATCCTATCCTCCCTGCCTCGTGCCGCTGCGGTCGTTCCTCTCGTCTAAGGCCCCCGTCATAGTCGACCGATAGGTTGTAGCCACCCTGGTCGGTTGTAGCCACCCCAGCCAATGCATTGCTCTCTTAGGTCGAAAAATTCTCCCGATGTGTCCGGAGTGCACGCGCCCGCTGCGTCCTGTCTCTTCCGTGCCCGTCCATGTCCATACGTATGCAATGCATTGTGCTCTCGCAGGTGGAAAAACACTCAGTTGTGGCCGGACTGCGCCGTTCGCAGTGTGCTCGAGTGCGCCCGCCTATTCGATTTGCATACAGCCGACATACTAGGGACGACGCTGGATCACAAGGCACGAAAGAGGAAGACGCAGGATCACTAGGGACGGGAGAGGACGGTGCAGTCCGGCCTTCCGCCGACTAGGACGGGGACTTAAGCCCGCAGCCGTCCTGGATTCCTAGGAGTCTTTTGAGTAGGTTTTACCATATCATTCGCAGGTCGTTCACAATTTTCTCATTATTGACTTTAATTGTTGTTTTTATCGTTGTTTGCTTTATCGCGTCGGTTGTTGTTATGTTACTAGAATACATTGATGTTATAGTTGTGTGTGGTTTTGCTAATTGTTCCCAGCCGTCCTGTTTTCGCTGGAATTATGCAATGAATTTAACTGGATAAGCCCAAGTTTTTTATTAGGCAGAGTGACCAAGGGAGAGATAAGAATTCTGCTGAACAAATTTCCAATTTCCGATGGTTTTTTGCGTTTCGATTTTCGAAATTGCGAGGAACTGGTCGTGATCCTGCAGTCGCATGCATGAATGCGGCAGCTGGGGTAGGGACGCACAACGTCGCACGCACGCGCTACAATTAAACTAGTGACCTGTGTATTTCGTTTATCACCAGCAGCGGAACGGTGAGCCTCGGTGAAATATAACTAGTGATAAGGAGGTTCCGACGGAAAAGCCACCGCTCCACGCTGTGGTAGTCGAAAGCAGGAGCTCACTTTGAGTGAACCAGTCTACTTTCGGCGTTGCGCTCTCTAGTCCTCGTCACCGCATTCCTGCACGCCACCCCGGCAAGACACTAGCGGTCATCCAGCCACATCCTCTCAAGAACTGAAGCCTAGCCCAGATGATCAGCCTCCTTAGACTAAATGTATCATTCAACTATAACTTTGGGGATAGCAGTGTTATAACTTTTGGGTTCGTCTTCGATGGAGTGAATGCCACAAATCTACCTGCAATGTCATTTTAATCTCGTGATTGCGGCGAAACGACACAAGTTTCTGTTTTATAAGTATGCACATCAGAACAGAATAAGCGACCAGATTGACAATACCAATAAAATAGTTGGACGTCCTGTTGAATCTGCAACTCATGTGTATAACAAATGCCATAAAAGGAAAGTCTAGTTCTTCCTGGAGGCAGCGTTCAAATTAAATCGCAAATCATACCGCTACGAGCAAGCCCTTACACGGATATATCGATCCAGCTATGAAAAAAATCTACACGGTGGTTTTTAAATATGGTGACAAAACTTTGTAACCTTGCTATGCCTACATATGTGCGTTGCTAACCACCCAGTATATCACGTTCTTTTCATCGAACCTTCATCTCAAGACGTACAAAGTTCCTTAGCTCAAAATGGTTTTTGAAACAATTCTTGAGCCGAAGTTTGAAGAGTCCTCGATTTTTCTCAGTAGAACTCGTCGCTAAGACGGCTTCGGTGATTCTTGCTCGCTCCCCCAAGTGACCGTGAAGACCTGCTCCAATGGGGTCATTTTTAAGCAGAGGGTGTGTGCTCAAGAACATATCCCAACTAAAGTTTCTGGATCCTCTAATGAAAGAATGCGAGGCAAAACTGCCGAAACCATCTTTTGCCAGGTCAATGTTTGAAATAGCTGGAACCCTGTCCTTCGTGCTACCTTTTTTCGTTTCCTCGAGGACGTACAGGCGTCAAAGTTGGAACGAAAGTGCTTTTGAAGATTTCTCACCGATTTGTATTCATACTACCAACTCCATCAAAAATTCGTCAAATCCAGCTATTATCGATTTTTTCTGAAAATCAATGAGAGTTACGAAATTCGGTGAAGGATCTCCAACCACACTTGACCACAAAGTGTGTAGCCTGTATGTCTCCAGGGAATGCAAAAAGTAGCGAAAATATAGGTGAACTGAAATCGACAGAGCCCACGTATGTAATTCAGCACCTTGCTCTAGCGTTCTTTTAGTAAAACGTCCGAAGACCAGCGATGATACGTTTTCAAGCTGACATTTTCTGCTTCAAAATGATCCCCTTGGAGCAGTTCTCTACGTTCCGTACAGGGAATAGGAAGATTACTGCGAGGCGATTTATTTATTTATTTCGTACAATTTGAGGACTCTACAGCCTTGTGCCCACCATTTATTTCAAAAACGATTTTAAGCAGAAGGGTCCGCAAACATAAACAGGAGTTTTTCCATCGCAAACCGTCCATAATGGCACCGGTACGAAAAATATTGTAGAATAGTTGGGTATGAAGCTCCTTGAGACCTAAACGTGAGTGGACTTTCGCGCTCCAAATCCGCTTCTAATGGGAGACAACATTCTGATTTCTGTCGCCGCGTAGCTTCAAATGGTGTAACTAGGAATCATTGTATGCTACGTGAAGAAAGATGCTAACAAGGGAACTACTATAGGTCATACTAACCATTTCAAATGAAATGTACTTTTCTAGAAACATTTTCGGACAAAAGTCTGAATATGCCCATCGTAGCTGCCTACAATCACTCCGAAGAAAGTTATAGTCGTTTTTTCTCTGATTTTCGTATCTATTGTACCCCCCAGAAAGCGCATTAGTTTTATGACAATCCAGAAACGGACCTCATATTCGTGTTCAGGGTCCAAAACGACCCCTTAGGCAAAGTTCGGGTGGAAGAACATTTTCCGAACTTCCTGCAGATTGATAGCGTTTCGGACTTCTACGGATTTTCGGTTCAGAGTTCAATTACCTAATCTCGATACCCGAGCAGCTCGCAGGGAGGAGCTTGGTCTGCGTTTCGGCTCGTTTTGATTAGAGGTGAACGCGTGGCCGTGTAGTGTTCCGGCCCCAGCCCGGGCACCTCGTAATCGATGCTGATGGCCATCATAGCATTGATTACCAGGTGCCCGGGCTGGGGCCGGAGCAATACACGGCCACCCGTTCACTTCTTATCAAAACGAGCTGCTACGCAGGCCAAGCTCCTCCCTGTGAGCTGCTCGGGCATCGTGGGTATATTAGTTACGGGGTGCAGAAAGCATTGAAGAAAAATTATCTAGATTTGACTTGAATCTCGTCCTGGGGGTCATTTAGGGTGCTGATCACGAATCTGAGGTTTATTTGTAGTTTTTCCGAAGTTTTCGACTAATTTCGTTCAAAGCTTTCAACCGGCAGAAAAATTTGACGGCAAAATCGACTTTTGACGATTTCCGGAATGTGACGACGGATGTGGCTCAAATCGTTCCTCTGAAGGTTATTTGGAGTGCTCAACACGAATCTGATGTAAGTTTATCGATTTTTGACCGCTTACGGTAGATTACGGTGGGTATACGGTAGTTTGGTCAAAGTCTCAGATTTGTCTAAAAGTTTCTATGCGGGGGTTATTTGGGTGACGAATACGAATTCGATGTCCGTTTTCCGATTTTCGAAATATTGAGGTAGGTTTTGCCATATAAATGGCATGTTACCAACCATAACCTACAGTGAACCTTAAAATTTCGACAAGTGAACCCCAGATTCGTGTTCAGCACCCCAGATAACCGTACATACATGTTCTTAGCAAAATCCGAAATGTTTTTAAAAAACACCCAAAAAATTCTATGGGGGGACCCTTACATTGCCGCAGAGCTTTGAAAAATGCTCATAACTTCTTTCAGAATAAGTCAAGGCAGTTGCGATGGGCATATTCGGACTTTTCGTCCGAAAAAGGTTCTAGAAAAGTACAGTTCATCTGGAATGGCTACTATGACCTATAGTAGTTCCCTTGTAAGCTATTCTTTATTAAAGCTTTTTTTCTATACATCGATGCTTTAGAAGACCGTGTACTAGATGTCGCAGATTTAGTCCTGCATACCAATAATCCGTATTATCTTTCTGGGGTTGTTTTGGGTGCTGATTACAAATCTGAGGTCCGATTGTTGATTTTTGGAGATTTCTGTTGATTTGGTTCAGAGCTTCCAATTTAGAGGAATTTCGCTGGCCAAACGTGACTTTCGGCGATTTTCATAATGATACTATGAAAATCTCTTGAAAAAACCCTTCTGATATTGTGGGTTTGAAGCAGTTTGGTCTCAGCTTCAGTCTTGGCTCAAAACTTCCCACTGGATGTTATTTTGGACGCCGGACACGAACTTGAGGTTCATTTGTCGATTTACGAAGCATTAGGGTACATAGATTTTCAGTTAAAAGCAATATGACCACCGTAACCGATAGTAACCTTCAGACCTCTTTCTTCAGTCTTCAGCGCTCTCAAGGCTTATGCATAGTCCGGCGGCAGGAGTCACGCCGCAATGGTGGTTAATAAAGGGCAAATATGAAGCTGTGTAGCCGCTCTCTATCCTTCAACGTGGCGGCGCGACTTTTGCCGCTCCACTATGCAGAGACCTCTAGGCTCCGTCCATAGCAGACCTCCTAGCGTCAAGTGACGCAGGGGGTTTGCATCTTCAGCATTTGTTGTTGATCTGACTCCCCAGCGACCACTGCAGCCGGCCAGTCGCTAACGGTGGAGGCATAGTGACCGTAACGGCTGTCACTAATATTATCGATACCATCGTTAACCACCCGCCTTCCCAGGGTCAAGCTCACGGTGGTCCGCGGACCACCGTGGAACCGGGGGGGTCGTTTTTTTTTGGAAAAACTTGAACATTTCGGGGGGGGGTCGTTATTTTTTTCGACCCATCTAAAACAATGTCTGTATCGCTGAAAAATTGGATCTTGATGTAAAATTATATGGGGCCACGATTATTTACAATGGAATGGTAAACATTATCGATGGAACAAGAGCAGTTTCCAAATAAAAAATAGAGTAAATCATCAAGCGTGTACTAGCTCAACATTATCTCGACTACAACATTCGGAGTAGACATTGCGTCGGGGTTTTCTAGCTAAATCCGATGGATGTGAAGACTGTTTTATCGCTTCGGAACTCGTTGGGCCACGGCTGCAAACTTTGTGCAGAACTGGCAATGGTAGCGTAGGTTTCGCACGATGGCATCGCATCCTGTATAGCAGGGGTGTGCGTTAATGAAATTTTATTTTTTCGTTAACCGTTAATCGTTAATTTTTGAAAAAAAACCGCGTTAATCCGTTAATGCGTTAACACGTTAACGTTATTAACGCACAGCCCTGCTGTACAGCGTAGTACTTTTGAAGGAAGGCGATTAAGTTCGTAATCGAATCTAGGCGTACTGTGATCTGTATCTTGTTCGCGTCGTCTATATATTTGGGCCAACCTCTGGTATTGAACTTGGCGTTTGTAGGTTTATACATTTCGAAGTTTTCGAAACTCGCTATTTCACATTGTATCCTCTCCAGCAGTATGTGACGACCCAAAGGCTAGGGAAAGTTCTTCTGCTTCCTGCGTTAGCCTCGTCTCCTGGGAATATATACCTTCGAATCGCGGTATGCGGAAAATTCTTTTCGGTAAATTTTTTACCGAAACGTTTTACCGAATTTTTTTTCGGTAAATACGGTAAAAACGGAAAATTCGGTAGAAATTCTGACATAGGCTTTTTGGTGCCTATCCCATACGATAGCATAAATGACCGATAATATTTATGTATAATTTTCAATAGTGCATGAGGATAATGCAGAAAATGAGTTTTACAAATTAAACTGAGCTCAACGGCTGAACCTGATCCGTGGGACGTTGATTTTGAGAAAAAGTAAAATTTCAAGAATTTTCGTCGTCATGTCTTTCTGTAGTCATTCAAAATCGGGCCAGCTAAGGAAAACATCTTTCCCGCCTAAACTGTGCCAGGAGGCGCGCAAGAGTACAATACCCGCGCTGAGTTTTGTAAAAACGGGGAGCATCTGGCAAACTCGGCAAAAAAGCGCCCGATGCATGTAGCTTTTTTGAATAAAGACTTTTTTGAGTTCTGAAAACGCTATCATATTCACAGATCAGATTGATACCTAATTATGTGACTTGTAAGCCGAAGTTCCCAGAATCGCTTTGTTTTTGAAGGAAATAGTTTTTTCAACCGTTTTTCAAAAGCGTCGCGCGCGGCGAAATGCGGCGAAACTTTGAGCAGTATTTGTACAAGTAATGGAAGAGCAATCTGTATGCTTTGTCTATAAATTAGGTGCAGGTGAGAGAATCTCAAGGTTTTATGTAGGTCGAATTTTGGAAATCCTTCATTTAAGAGTCCGGGGTTTTCGCAACAAAACTCCGACTTTTCAGAAAGTTCTCAAGCGTGTTTAATGGAAGATTTAGAGAATTCAACTAACACGAACCTTGAGGATCTCCCACACGCACGTCATTTATGAAGAAATCATACGGATTGCTCTTCCATTATTCGTATATAAAATACTACTCAAAGTTTCGCCGCACTTCGCCGCGCGCGACGTTTTTGAAAAACGATTGCAGAAACTATTTCCTTTTAAAACAAAGAGACTTTAGGGAACTTCGGCACACAGGTCATATAATTAGGTAACAATTTGATCTGTGAATATGATAGCGTTTTGACAATTCAAAAAAAGTCTTCATTCAAAAAAGTTAAATGCATCGGACGCTTTTTTTGCCAGGCTTGCCAGATGCTCCCCTTTCTTTACAAAGCTTAGCGCAGGTATTGTACTTATAGGTCAGTGAGGAAAGGTGCGGGTACGATAAATTCACAATGGAGTCGTTCCAGAACTGCAGTGTATTTACTGTTGTGTCGGAGATTTCGAAAATAATTCTTCCAGTTCCTGAAATATCGATTCAGATCTCTGCTGTCTTGCAAATCTGTTGACATTTTTGAATAAAATATGAATTTATCGGAGTAATATTTCGAAAGAAAAAAGCACGTGACACAAAAGGTAGAGAGATCGTTCGAACATTCAAAAAGTAAGCCAAAGGGTTAAAGGCACTGTTCGCGATAGAAATCGCTTTTCCGTTTTTTTGCCTATCTTGAAACCGGTCCCATTCTGATTCCATTGATGCTTCTGGTATCGTACAAGACCTTCTGGGAATGAAGTTATGGTCCCTCAAAAATTGAGCTAGGGAAAATGGTGGACGAGTTGTCCGAGGCTTGTAACTTCCGTCATTTGCATCCAATGTATGCGAGCTGACCTGAGTAAAGAGAGAAGTTGAGAATGAAGGGAAGAACGGGGCTTTTGGTCGGAAACCATCGCTCAACTTTCGATTTCGAGTGTTCCTTTGTTCACGTCGAGGGGCGGGAAGAGGCGGGACTTGCCCAGAGCGGCGGGGTTTGCCCACTTTTCTAAGCCGTTTTGCGGCACCTGGGTGGCTCTTCGTCCCGTTTCTTCGACGTTGTTCTGCTTCTGAGAGCCACGAGAAGCGTTTGTCATGGAAACTTCGAGGATGAAGTTTATCGCGAACAGTGCCTTTAAAAAAGTGTAACAAAAAGGATGAAGAAGGATATTGCTCCAAATGCATGCCTTAACAGTAGCGAACCTGTTGAAAACGAGAAACAAGTAGACTGAGTAGACAAAAAAACATCCAAATTTTTCGGTAAAAGTTTCGGTAAATTTCGAGGACAACTCGGTAAATCGGTAAATCAAGATTTACCGAAAAACACCGGTAAATCCGGAAAATCGGTGAATCGGTAAACGGAAAACGCACACCCCTGCTTCGAATCTGATTGGCATTGCTGGAGTAGAACTCAGTGATGTGGGTGCTAACCAGAGCAACAGATGTCCCTTCGTTATACACTTTACCCAAGGCTCGATTGCTAAGAGCATCGATGTCAAAGGTAATGTATTCGGTGTAACGATAAGCGTTGCCTTGGTCTCTGATGGAGTGTGACTCCTCATCTCTGTTTTTCTGGCTTTATGTTATGGGACTCCGGAACTGAGAGCGTTAAATGGCTTTGCGACGTCGGTCCACTAAGGCCCTTAAATGTCTTAGCGTCATACCACAGCAGGTGTTCAGAGATTGGGCCTTCGAAAGATGTATAGTACTGATCGAGAAACTCTGTGCTCACGCTTTCGTATCTTAAGCTCAAGGCATTCTTCATTTTCAAAACGTTATTGTCTCTCAATAATCTTTGTGCAACATTCGCTATTTTGCCGCCCTTGTCTCCCATCATGTGGTCGAAATAGCGCCAGCGAGACACATATTATACTATGAGACCTTCTTCTTATTGTAGTTCCTCTGAAAATAATGTCAGCTGGAATAGTGTGTGGCTCACGTGGTGAAGACTTGGAAACGTGCGCCCGTCCACGCAGCAGCCACAGCTCTTGCTTTGATACTTTCAGTTGTATCTCCGTTCGACAAGGCTTGAAGGCTCCCCATCAAAACGGGTAGTTGCGTAGGATCTTTTCTAGCGCTTGCTGCATGCTTGTCGACCAGCGGACCCGATGTATCGCCCCCATTTTGAAGTACGAAAAGTTCATTTGTTCCTGAGCGAGCTGATACGCGTAGTTGTTCTGAGCAGTTACAATGGAATTCAGTGTATGTGCTGCGTAGACGCTGAGAAAAAAATCTAAAAAAAAACATATTTAGATACCTAAAATTTCTTTTAATCATGTTGGGTTCGCACCTGCTCGCAAATTTCCATAGAGTGTTGTCTCGTCATCTACTATGCGCTGAAGTCTTGCATGAATGTCGTTTATGTGCCCTGTCATCACAGATGCACCGTCGGCAGACGAGGCCATCACCTTTGTTATGTTATGTTTATTTACGCTGCATAAGGCATACGCAATATAAAAAAAGGAAAAAACTAACCCAACAAAACTAATACGAGTAATGCACAAATCAGCAATGCCCTACGGCCCTCACCATGACACTATGAAGAGAGAAAAAAAGGTAATGTAACTACGGCTTCAAAACAGAAGAAGAAATAGTATTTTCAAAAGATTTAAGTGAATGCGGAAAAACTGTGGTCTTGGTCAGCTTGAGGTAAATGGAGCCAGCTCTGTTAATGAAATAATTAGATCTTATGGAGGTTTTAGCCCTCCCGAACCAAATCCTGTTCCCCGAGCCACGAGTGATGGACGGAACTAATTTGAAGAAATGATCCTTGCTGAGCTTGATTTTACCTAGGAGAATTTTATGAACCATAACCACATCAAATAGTTGACTGCAAGTGACTAGTGATGGAAGGCCAAAGTATTTATTTCTGATGTTAGCCCTTGGTATCCTAGCATATAGAAAACCTCCAGTTCTGAGAAGCAGCTTACGCGTATAATTGTTTTGAACCCTTTCTAATACAAATATATCTTTCTTTTTGGAAGGGTTGAACACTATTGTACCGGATTCGAGAATGGGTCGAATATACGTTTCATAAGCAAGGAGTAGAACGTTTTTGTTATTTGTGGTTAAGGCCTTAAAAATCTGATATGTCCTTAAGATGGAACTTTGCGAAATAATCCTGTAATGTTTAGAGAAGTCAAGTCTATTATCGTAATACTAGCCTAAGTCACGAACAGAATCTGTCTTGGATATAAGCGTGCCATCAAGGTGGGAATACTACCCTGAGATCCGATTCGCGAATGCAAGGTTTTATGGGGGGCTAAGCTTAACTGCCATGTCTTGGACCACTGCACCATTGAATCTATTGATTGCCGAACCTTAGATTCGTCGTCAGTACAGGACACCTCGCGATAGATCTTGACATCTTCGGCATAAATCTTACATTTAACATTTTGAATTTGTAATATGTCAGGTAGATCGGAGAGGAAAATGATAGACAGCACAGGGGACAAGACGCCTCCTTGCGGGACGCCGCTGGCTATTTCAAAAGGCCGAGAAAAACTAGATCTGACTTTGAATTGGAAAGTTCTTCCAGTCAAATAATGACTGATCCATTTAATAATTAGGGGATGGAATCGAAGCCGCTGAATCTTATGAATAAGTTTCTTATAACTAACACGGTCGAAAGCTTTCTGGAAATCGAAATAGATTACGTCCTAAGATGGGTGAGAAAATTGACCGTAAATTTTCTGTATTGATCCCAACATCCACTGATGCTTGCAGAATTAAACAAGCATAAACGGTGTGGCATCATATTTTCAAAATGAGGAGGAAGGCTTTTGGCAATACCAGAGACAGCCTTGCGCCATGGCACAAAAATGCTTATGGCGTGTTGCAAAATATCAAGGAAAGTTTCGTATCGGGCATCCAGAGTTGGTAACGAATCAAAGGTATTGATCTAATGAACAGTCCCTAAATAGCTGCAGACTAAGGCGTAATCGCATTTACCGAATTCTTGGAAGTAGCCAGGAATTGGAAGCTCTGCGAAGCATTTTATAGCGAAGGAAATACTATTGTGGTCACTAAGACCGACCGGAACTGATACTTTGACATCAATAACAAGAGTGGAGCTATTCGACAAAACAAGATCTAGAATTGAGTTTGCTCTGGTTGGCTGATTCACAAGTTGGACTAAGTTATGGCAGTTAAGCATCTCCATGAAGGATGAAAATTCAGAAGATTCGGTCTCACCCTCACAGGACCAGTCAATACCGGCCATATTGAAATCTCCGACAACCACAGAAGGTGACTCGCAAGCAACAAGATCGCTTAAAACTTTGAAAAGCTGGAAATTCCCAGTTGTGGGGCAGGATGGGGCCCTGTAAGCAATAACAAAGCGAAACGAGAAATAGTCCCCCCCCCCCCCGAACACGTCGATCGTTAGGATTTCGTAAGCATTCTGCACCGACTCAGAGAAAACAGTCGTAGAAGTGAGTCGATGGTGACTAAAGATCATAACTCCACCTCCCTTTCTGACACCTCGATCACATCTCCACGCATTGTATTCACTGAAAGCATTTGGTAGTAATGAAGCCGTAGTATGGTGCTGTTTCACCCACGTTTCAGTAAAAGCGATGATATCGTAGTGAGAGCCTAGCAGCAAATCAATATATAATCCTTATTTTTAACCACAGATCGCACATTGTGCACACTTTCTTATGGCAAACGCGAAGGGCTTTTGAGAAAGACCATTCTGCATGTCTGCCCATGAATCCTCCTCAATTAGAAATTTCTTGAATGCGTTGACGATGTCTTCGGACTTTCTCTTCTTGTTTCTACTAAAGAGAAGTGGAAAGTTACGGGTGTGTAGGAGGGTTAGATAAACCTTATCAGAAATACACTCCATTTGCGATCAGTGTCGGTAATGCCGTCGGTCAACAGAGAAAAGGGGAGGTTGTTTCCCATTGCATATTTGAGCAAATCAAACTTCATGTGCTGTGCAAATCCTTGACCATGCGCTTGGCATATGTGGGATCATAATGCGACTAAGCAGGCGTCGCATCAGACTTCATTGTCATCACAATAAAAGATAATTGTTTAGCGAACGATAGAGCTTCCTTACATGGGATCGACAGCCTGGTATGAAGTCATCGTCCGTGCTAAGAAAATTTGCAGCATTCTGTGGTAAAGCATGAGATTGGCACGGTTTTCAGCGCGAACACCTCACCCCTCATGAAAATTATCTGGAGCTTTCAGAATTTTCGGCATTGCGAGTTCTATCTCGCCTATCTCTGTTAGGCCCTACAAAGTTGTCGCAAGCTTCAGCAGTTGAGCTCTCATTGTGTGAATGTCCTCATGCTGTTCCCGCTTCCTTTTTTGCACCCTTTTCATAAGGTCTGCAAATATTTTCTGCATCAGGTCGAAGCTCTTCATCCGTATTCTGTTGCAGACCGTGACCAGGAAGTCGGTAGCGAAACTAGAACTATAGCTGACTCATCTAGAGCTTTGCTCTGTTTGGTTCACATAACACCCCAAACCTTTGAGTGCTGAAGCTCTCAGAGGAGGAAAAATATTCCGAAAAATAACACACGAATGCCATTTCTCGCTCCGAAACTTTAGGAAGATAGCAAACAACATCTCCGTCATCATTTAATACTTTAGCAGTCGAAGATTCGAAACAAGTTCAAAATCGTGAAAGCCGAAAGGAAGCGAGTCTGGAAATGGCGGAATGTCAGTTTCAAAAAAAAGTACCCGGAACGAGGGTACCAATCGACTGGAAATGTTCCAAAAATCATTTCTAGATAGGTAAAAAATACCTTTTTTCAAAAACTGAACTTCACCTACCCCCCTCCGGACATTGAAAAAATCGGCCCAAAAATCGGAAAAGGGTCGTCCCGGTACATGACTTAGTGAAAGAGTGGAAACTGTAGACAGATGTTAGAAAATGTTAACGTCCGGAGATGAGCTCATGAAATCGATTTTGAGTCGAGTTATGGCCGGTCAAATGTGCGGTGGTCCCACGGTGGTCCGAAAGCCCCACCGAGGCTAAAAACGAAGGGTTGAGATTTTTCCGGTTTCTGAAGTGCTTTTCAGCTTTCCACTTGGCTGAATTTTTGCAATATCGGCAGCGCATGGAACGCTACTCATCCACTTTGGATTGGTCAGGCCCCAAAAATTGAAAAAAACCTCCAAAATGAAACGAGTCAGTAAAGTCTACCTGTTTTTTCACCATTCCTGGAAGGACGTTTTTTAGCCGCAAAAATGTCCCTCTCAGGAGGGGGTCGTTGTTCAGGACGACCCGGACCACCGCTGTGCCTGAGCCTGCGCCGTCCTCGAACACGTTGAATGCGCCAGTCGTCTAGCGTCATGCGCAAGCGTTTGAGCGCTGGCGCATGATGTTCCGACGCCTTGACGCTTAGCCGCTGGTCGTCTGCTATGGATGGAGCCTTAGAGGCAGTGGTCGCGATCAAATATGCTTGTCTTCCTTTCCTCTCTGAATCCTCTTGAATGTTTTGAGCCGAGTCTGCAAAAAGTTTTCCTGAGCACCTTAAAATTTCCCTGTTGAGTATCCTCACATCCTCGCGAAACAACGAAAATGCCTTTTTCTGGAATTCTCGCAGGCATTTAGTACATTTGAATTATTCATGTATCGTAGCAAACCTACAACAACGAGAACATGGTTTTCCAAATCGTCGGCGTGCGGGTATAACACTCTCTGGTTGGGTAATTATCATTATTTGAATACAGTCGGTAATGGCTACGGTTACGGAGTCACGGTGGCTGCATAATCTTGAGAAGAAGGCTTGAATTTATATGTTTAAATCTAATATACACGACATGTATGCATAAAAAAGAAATGAAATTGAAGTAAATTGTGCTACATGCCTAGACAAAGTAGCAGCAAGATCGAAGAAAAAAAGTTTAAAAAACAGATTCGTTCCTATCATAAAACAACGAAAAAACAAAACAAAAAAACATTCCCATCACAAAAAAAACAATGTGGGTATAGGCTTTTTGCTCTTCACAGCCAGTGGACAAGACGCAATCTTTTGTGGCAAAGGCACCTTTTGATGGGTATCGAAATTGTTTCCCACTATAAACTCAATGGCGAAGTTCATTGTGAAAATGCCTTGGACACAAAAATATTCATAGTTCTACTATAGCATATGGGTCGTCGCTTCGCCGCCACGTGGCGGGTCCTCTGAGAAAATCTTCGGCAAACCTGCCGAGTCATAGCCTATTAGGCGCCGACTCGGCAGGTTCGAGGCTCCGACTCGGCAGGCTCAAGGCGCCGATTCGGCAGGTCCGAAGCGCCGACTCGGCAAGTTTAAGGCGCTGTCTCGGCTGGTTCAAGGCGCCGTCTCGGCTGGTTCAAGGCACCGACTTAATATTGCTTATACTTGAAGCATGAATTTCATACTTCCCCGCTGGCAAGCTTGTCAGCTGCAAGAATTAGTGAAGGGGATAATGAAGCCCCTCTATCGTGTCTCCCTCACCTCACATGAAGGAGGCGATCCGGCTCCAAAGCACCTCAACCAATGACAGGGGCGCCTGTGTGAACTTGGTCGGCCCTTTGTCTGTCCACCCAGCACAGAGGCGTATAGTGGGCCGCGCGGGTTCGATCAGTCGTTCAACGTGCGCTTTCCCGGTCAACTACCGGAACAGTTTTGTGGTGTAGATGACCCAATGGAAGCGACGCGGCCGCATGTCCAGTGGGAGACTGCTTCCCTCCAATTCATTCAACCATAGAACGAAACAGCTCCTGCAATTTTTTTATTATCATTCATCATCATCAGCAGCAGAACATCATCTTCCCATAACATTTGTACCTTATATTATATTATATTTATTACATGAACGTGTAGGGAGTGTTTTATGAGGACCTTGGGGCTAGAGTAATGCTTGAGGCTAAGAGCACGATTTACAGCAATGTTCAGCGAAATAAGAAGTGGGAAGGACAACTTTCAGTAAATTACGAGCTTTGTGATTAGGTGGCACCATACGATAAACTGAAACGGGCACACACTTAACACCCAGGTAATCCAGCACTTGACGGACGGATACATAATCATTAAAAGCACGTGTAGTAGAATACTGTGAATAAACCTCAGGAAGCCCAACAATGACAATGGTGCGTTTGCGCTCAAATTCCTTAAACAGATCATTCGGAACAGTACGTGGAGTTGAAGTTACATTAGTGATGGGTCTACCTGGTGCTAGAGAGTTAGGAACAACAGATGAAACTCTAACGGCAGACTTGAGTTGATCATTCTCAACTCTCAGCGCGGCGATCTCACTCTCCAACTCACTGTTGCGGCAGATGACGGAGTTCAGCTTGTTTCGATCCTCCGGCAGAATAGCGATTACAGACCGTAGATGTACAGGAAGAGTTTGGTCATTCAGTAGCAGCTTGACGTCGCGGTCAGAAGAGTCGGTTTGCACTCGCGACGAAGTGTCCAAACGTAACTGTGTAACACGACGTTCGTCAGAAGGAACAACAACAAGTGGGGTATCCATGCAGATAGAAGTAGGCCGGAATATCAGTTTTCCAACAATTTTAGACGACGGTATTCAAAAATATGCGAAAAGGGCTGATTAGTTGAGGAAGATAGGTCGTTCACGGCAGACTAATCGATATGTCGACCGCTCGCCACGGGAGCCTTTACATATTTCACCCTATAATTTCTGATTTCATCGTTTTTACACCTTCTAAGGAACGTAAGTCAACGTAAAACATAGTTTTCCAATAGATTTCACCACAGCAATGCGGCGAAGTGCAATTTTGAAGGTCGCCGTCATTTATGATGTGTCGTCTGCAGTGGCGGAAGCAAAACATGGTTGACGCCGGATGTCAGGCGTAGATTTAGCCGCGTGTCGAGACATTGAAGTGAGAAAACTACATAACCGAACACAGAGAAAGATAAAGGAGAAAACAAGCACCTCTTCAGGAAAAAAATGGTGAAGTGAGGCATATATTGTAGGATTTCAACTGGTGACGTGGAGCGGTTATCATCAAGGTTATCAGGATTCCACGAAACGTAAATCCAGGATAGACTATTGACGATTTGGCTCCATTAAAATCTTGAATAACAACACAGTGTAGATGGGGTCGCGTCAGATACGCGGCAAGCTCGCGGCAGGGAGTAAAATCGCGGTAGGTTGGCGGCAGATACGCGGCAGGCTCGCACCAGCTCCAGTGTTAATACTTAAAGAACATCGCGGAGCCGAGGTGTTCGCGGCAGGTTCGAGGTTCACGGTAGGTTTCCGGCAGATTCGCGGTAGGCACGAGGTTCGCGGTAGGTTCACGGCTCGTTCGCGGCGAGTTTTCTCAGAGTCACCGCATTCACAGAATTCGTGGTGCCTGCTGGGAGACTATTTTCACGTTGGGCCATGCAGGAGGCGCGGACGATGATTAGATACTTGGACGACTATTACACTATCGTGGTTACGTAGGTAATACAACTACTCCACTAACAAGACCGAAATGACTCGGAGAAAACCGTCTCTAGCAGTTTTCGGGACTTTCCTAAGACTACCTGCAGTCTACGTTCCTATTCAGTGAGATATCTTGAAATCGAATCTTTGCCAGGTTCTTACCTTTCAGTATTTGGTTGCCACTATTCGTGGTCGGGAAATCATAGAACTCGCATAAAAAGACGTTGATTGCGTGTTCTGTGGACGACAGCACTTTGCTTCATGCAGCACGGCGATAGGCTGCCGCCTCGGCAACGAGGTTTGGCAGGATTACGGGATTCAGAGCTACCTCACCCTCCAGCAGTGCTCCGCAGCGGCGGGCGCATGCAAACTGATCCTCAGGTTAGCCATATGTTGGTCCCGAGACGATGAGAGATACGCATATTACGAAACCTGTCGCCTTATGAATGTAGGTATTGTTGCTATTTCCAAAAATCGACATGAACGTTCATGTCTTAAAGGCAGGGGTCGCGATAAAATATGCTTGTCTTCTTTCCCTCTCCAAACCCTTTTCTGGAATCAGAGTAGTAGGACCTATAAGAAAAAATCGCGAAAAAACCGGTTTTGGCCAAATTTGAAGCCTGAACTTTCTCGTCTTTTGATGGTGGACGAGCCCACTGCACATCATCGGCATCGATGATCTCTAACATCAAGAATATCAGCTTGCTTGAAATTGAACTTCAATCAATGAACATTACTCATCTAATCAAAAACATTGACCGAAATGCCCCCTTTGGTTCAACTGTTTTTATTAGGTAAATTTGCATTTATTTCTTCATCTGAATGTCGATGATTTTTGACTGCTCGGCATGAGACGGCGATCTTTTTGAGCGGCGCTGTGCACGTGTGCACGAACTGGCTTCTTTGGGCTCTAGAAACTGAAATTCTAGCCCGTTTTCCACCGCGCTACCTCAATAGTATTTCAGCTGTTTTCGATCTAAGCTGATTTTTGTAGTTTTTTCGACAACGTTTTTCATCGTGACCACTGCCTTTAAGTTCCCAAAACGCTTGCCGTCATCACACAATCTTTCACTAAACTAAGTACATATGTATGGGCTGCGAAAAACGAATTTCCCGTGGCTCCTTCGCGTGCGTGTGCAAAGCGATGACTAGAAACTGCAAAGGAGCGGAGAGGAGACGGAGGGTGCAGTATCGCGCAATCGCGTTGAGGGATGGGAATTTAGTTTTGTTTCAGAGTAAAATTCTGAATTACAAGCGGATCTGAGGAGTGAAGCTTCAGAAACGGTCAGCTATCGTCAGGTGGGCACACCTAAGCTGAAAAATTTTTTGAACACAGATTCTGATACATGTGAGAGCTTCCTCTTCGGTAAAAGTAATGTAGCTCACATGCGAAATAATATAGCGTTGCGGCTTTTCATGGATGCCCAGCTCATCATAGAGTCGATCCAACGAACTCCTATCAGTTCTGTATTGAGAACAATAAGAAAGAATAGGAAAATCATGATAATCACAACTAATAGAACCTGAAATACTCGGATTTCGAAAGAAAATCGATTGGTTCAGCTCACTTATCGTAAGGATAACAAATGTTATAGATGAGGCCTGACCTTCAGGGTAGTTTCGCTCATAATACTGGTAGCAGTGAATGGAAAAGCGGTGTAGACTAAGCGATGCACAGCGATCGCAAGGTTCAAAACTACGATTGTGAAGTAGGGAGCCATTGCAATAGAACCGAAAGCCTATGAGTAACAAAGGTTCGTGTAACGTGTTTAGAAAAAGCACACTCCTTGCTACAGGGATAGGAACCTTTCAAAAGTCTCGCTTTTGCCTCTGCTTTGTACCGAGGTTTGCGTCTTCGCGATAAGAAAAGAACTCACTATCCACATAATCTGGTACTTCGCCCAGTCCATGTAGAAGAGTGCCGTTATACTGGCAAGAAGCTCAACTACAAATCGAAAGGTAGCCATAGACGAGAGAAAAAGCAGAAGGGTGAAACAAAAATTTGATTTCCATCCGCACAATCTCCTCGCAGCCTGGAAGTTCTATGATTATCTGCAGGCAGCCTAGATGCACTCTTCTTATTTCGATATATTCATTCGGACATAACTGTAATGCTTTTTAGAGGCAGGGTTCGCGATAAAAACGGTTGTTGGGCTATCCTCATGAAAATGAAGATCTGTCCACCACAAATGCGAAAATAAGTGAAAGGTTGCAGAAAAACTGTCCGGAACAAGTTATTGTTTGGTGTCCGCCCGCATCCAACTATCGAGATTTCTATAAATGCTTGTCGTGCCAACTTTTATTTTGATTATAAAGTGATTTATGAGCATTTGTAGAGACTACTGACAACTTTAACAGCAAAATTAAAGGCGGATGAACAAGACTTATTTTTATTTTTGTGATGACCAAATCTATATTCTCATGAGTGTATCACGACAATCGTTTTTATCGCGTCGTGTCTGAGGGTGTGCTGTGCCTTTAACCAAAGTAAGAGCCACACAGTTTCGTGACAAGTGGAATGGGCGGGCTCGCCAAAGCTGGACTCAAACACACAGAAGACCCGAAAGAATATTCTTCGCTTTCAAAACTGTTAGAGGCCTGCTACAAACGGAGCTATGGCTAATCAATTACGCCTAGAGATTGAGGGCGAAAATTACGTGGACGAGTTGTTCCACGCCTGTATTGCTCTTCATTTCGCAGCCACTGCGCGCAAGCTCTTTAGGATGAAGAGATAGACCGGCAAGGGAATGAAAATTGAAGAAACAGTTAAAACTCATCCGCCTATCTAGCTGCTATTGAGTTCCAAAATCAAGACAAGTGGGGTGTTCCGTAATATTGCTTGATGGGGTCAAGCCCATGACAGTCGCTG
The DNA here is from genome assembly GCA_029168955.1 of Aplectana chamaeleonis. Taxonomy (NCBI): domain Eukaryota; kingdom Metazoa; phylum Nematoda; class Chromadorea; order Rhabditida; family Cosmocercidae; genus Aplectana; species Aplectana chamaeleonis. Next base: position 61,456 of record JAPDOI010001944.1, read on the forward strand.
AAATCTCGTTCGAGAAATTGAGATCTCGCACTCGGAACGTGCTACCCAGGAGAGGTATACACTATACAATCACATGGAGTTCTCTAAATTAACATCCGAGCGTGTACTGTGCCTTCGATGCATCGGCTGAAAATACTAGATGCCCATTTAAATATGAGCTTCAGGCCTATTTCTTTTGCTTAAAGATCACTGTATGCGTGAGTTTGGTGTGAAGAGAAGGTGAAAATGGGGTGAGTACTCCATGGATGTACTTAGTGACCCGAAACTACTATGTAAGCTTACAGCGTGGGCGTGCAGAATTTTTTAAAACCTTTCTAGCCACAGCTGTAAGGAATCACCTACATTTTACGGAAAACGCATCAAATTGTGAGCAGCAAGGAATGCCCCCTAAGCGATCAAGCCCTCTTCCAACATTGCGGAGGGGTACTGGCAAGCTACGGTAGTTGTGCGAGTTTTATAATAACAACAGGCAGCAAGGTGCCTCTTTTGCCTATGTACTGAGTATCCAACGCTGGTAATCTGACATCGTTCTTGACAAGGCTCTATATGTTCGGGCCACCCCTGAGTAATATCCACCCAACTTAGAAGTGGGTTCTGTGCTTAGCCCTTCAATAAAAAAGTAGGGTGTTTATGCGACGTTTTTCCAAACTCGAAAGTTTTTTTATGACCGGTCTGAGTTTCAGATTTAAGATTTCTGAACGGAAAAATCAGTCGCATCACTCACTAAAATAAAGAGCAAGTGGAGAAGTATTGAGACGAATGATATCGTCCCGTAAATGATCACAACATGCGTTCTGTCGATCCCAACGAAGTACTGAGGTGGAAGTGGCATTTGAGTTGTGGCTACGACCGATGACACTTTCGTCGTCGATAGTTCTGATGTTGTAGTAGGGAAGCTAGACGTCGCTCTCGAAGATGATATAGTCATCTTTGCTGATGAAGAGGATATTGAAATCGTGGACGTCATCTATCTGAAAATCATGCATTCAATCAAATGAAACAAAAAGGGCTTTACTCAATGTCGATATATGAACTTGGGCATCAGATTATTTCGAGTCATTCAATATATGAATTTTTTCTCAAATTTTAGAATGGTTCGAGTTGTCTTTGATTTCCAGACAAAACGTAAGGGGTAGGCTCTTCAAAGTCAGGTCAGGGTAAAATTCTTCACATTGAAATTTACTTCACGTTCACAATCGGAAAATCACAAATATCAAATGTTCGAGAAAGTAGTTGGCGTTGAATAATAGGCGACAATTTCTCGAATAATTGATAATTGTGATTTTGCGAATAAGAAGAATTTAGCTTAGGACTAAATTATGAAAAGTTTTCCCATTACCTGTTGTATGAAAAGCCAAGACGGATCAAACCATTCTGATATTCAAGACGAAAATTTTTTTACTGGAAGATCTGGAATTGCCCAAGTATAGCGGATCCTTTATTATATGGAATGATGATTATGGTGGTCCGAATGTTAGCACCTCCACTCGTACCTATTCTGGAGAGATACAACAACGAATTTTGCAAATTCACGTGTAGAGTTCACGTAATAAATTTAGTCTGATGAATGGACGGGGCTGTTACAGCAGACCGCCGCGCGCGAATCCAAACCCCATTGGCATGTGATGCCGCCAACACCGCACGGCCAGCCGCTTGGTGCATGCGTCAGACTACGGAAACCATACGTGTTGCATGATGTGCGGTTTCATTTCTCCGCGCAATGTGAAATGAGCCACGAGCGAAAGCGAAGTTCTTCAGAATGTTGCGCTCCATCCCCTCCCCTCCACCCTACATGCTACATATTCAGCATTCTTTGCTAGATCATTCTTATAGTCGACACAAAATCGTTCGCCTGTTTACTGTATTCCACCGCAATCTCATCTCCACATGTTTATGCATGAGACGGGGACTCTCTCTCACCTTTCCGTAGTCTACGTCTCCATGAGTTTATGCTTCCGACAAAAAGCTTCGAACCGACGAAATTCTCCACGTCAGCTCAATCATAATTGTATTTGAACGAGTAGGGCGTCCGCCGTTGAATTTTCTGCTCTGAAAATTACTCGAAATAAAACTTTGTAAGTGAGAGATGGATGTGAAGTTTGAGAGGAGTCCAGGGCATCGTACTTGCAGAGACTTTTACTCCATTTTTTCAAGTTCTTGAATGGGTGTATCCCTCTAGTCAATTAAAAATGATAAAAAGTCATTGCAACACTTCGTCTTGAATGAAACGCCAGAGTTCAAAGTGCTTGAGAGCGGCGTATGAGTTCGCGTCATATCGGTTTTCCAAATTAGATTGAACTAAATTTTTTCAGTATGGGATCTTTGCGAACAAACTGTGATAGCTAAGTGGTGAAAATCGGTGGAATAAGGCCTCCAATATTTTTGGTTATACGCACTAAACCCTGCCATTATGCCAAGCTGAGCTGGACCCACGATGGTAACCGTCTCCGAACTATCACAGGAAATCGAAAGGTCAGAAGCTCATTGTATCAATTATGTTACCTTAAAGGCAGCATTCACACTCGTAAACGTGGTTGAGATAACTACGGAAATAGACTGGTATGACTCAGAACACAACGCCTAAGCATTTTGAAGGATCAAAACGACTCACAATGACACTACACGAGTAAGAAGTTGGCCCCGCCCCTGTATTTGACGTCCTCCTCCAAAACAGGGATCCTGGGCCGTTCCCACCGTCATCGATGTACATAAGCTCTGGTACATCCGTAGTGACCTGTTGATTTCGGTTATCACCGGCAGCGGAGCGGTGGGCCTCGGTGAAATATAACTAGTGATAAGGAGGTTCCGACGAAAAAGCCACAGCTCCGCGCTGTGATAACGGTAAACAGGAGTTCACTTGAACTGAAACAGAACCTACGTGATTTACCTATTGCACCTGTTCTACCACCCACAAACGTCGTCGACGGTCGGAATGGCCCAGCACTTCTGTCTTGGAGGAGGACACAAACACAGGGGCGAGGCCTACTTCTTACTCATGTAGCGGCATTCTGGGTCGTTTTTGACGCTTCAAAATGAGTAGGCGTTGTGTTCTGGGCCATACCATTATATTTCCGTAGTTATCTCAACAACGTTTACGAGCGTGTTTGCTGCCCTTAAACTTCGGAGAGGACGTATGTCCCACCCTGTCGCCTCAACGGCAATGAATTAAGGCACTCAACTAAAAAAGGACCTAAAAATACGCCCATTTTGGCTTTGTCTCCTTGCAGGCAATTTGCCAGTTGTCTGTTTTGATCAGAAGCTGTTGAGAGAAAAGGGTGGGGAGGGCTCCCTACATTGAAGTTTAAGGCCGAATAAGGCTATTAGGGGGAATTTCAGCCGTTGTTCCGACGTTGCTACTGCCGCCCGCTCGAGACTTCTCGATTATCGTTGAAAACACCGAAACGGTTCCCACCCAAAACACTGCCTTCAAAGGCAGTGGTCGCGATCAGATATGCTTGTCTTCTTTTCCTCTCTAAACCCTTCTCTGGGTTTAGAGTAGTAGGGCCTATAAGAAACAATCGCTAAAAAAGTGCTGTTTCGGACCAAATTTGAAGCATGAAATTTCTTGTCAACGAGCTCTTTCCACATCATCGGCATCGATGGTCTCTCTTATCAAGAACATCATCTGGCTCGAAAATGGAATTCAATCAATGAACAATAGCCTTCGAACTGACCAACTCAAATATTTGTGTACTCATCTAGTCAAAAACATTGACTGAAGTGCTTGATTTCATTGTTCAACTGTTTTCATTAGGTAAATTTGCATTCATTTCTTCCTCTAAATAACGATGATTTTTCTGCTCGGCATGAGACTGCGATCTTTTCGGTCGGCGCTGTGCACGTGTGCAGGAACTGGCATCTTTGGGCCCTAGAAGCTCTAACACTAGCCCGTTTTTCACCGCGCTAGCTTCATAGTTTTTCAGCTGTTTTTGATCTCGGCTGATTTTTGTGGTTTTTTCGATAACGTTTTTCATCATGACCACTGCCTTTATAGGCAGTGTTCACCATGATTTTCGTTCCCGAGTTTTCCATTCAAGACAACGCGTTGGCAACCAAGTCTTACCAAAATTACGAAGAAACGGCGAGAAACGCACTAAAACGTCTTAATTAAGTGAAACTATGCGATCCGTGATCTCGGGATTGTTTACTCCGACTCTCTTTCTTTCGAGGGCTATATTGAGAAAATAGTGGCATCCGCTTACACAAAGTCGAACTTTATACTTAGGGCTTTCCAAATTCAAAACGCTTTTCAAGCTTTTTACCACCTATGTAAGGCCGCTGCTCGAATATTGTACTCCAATTTGGTCCTTTTCAAAACAAGTCTATATTAAGAAAGTTGAAAGGGTTCAAAGTAGGTTCACAAAAAGGGTATTTGCAAGAAACGGGTTGTATGAAGTCAGTTACCAAGAGCGCTTGTCCCAATCAGGTGCTACCTCGCTGCAAATTAGAAAAGTGATTTATGATCAGAACCTTTTGTTCAAAATTGTAATGAACTACCTTGACATTGACAGAGACGATGTTTTTGCTTTTTCTGCATTCAACTGGAAAACTAGAGGTCATTCATTTCGTATTTTTACAGGTTCCGCACACTCCAATGTGTTTCTAGAGTCGTTTTTGGGCCGAGCTTCCAGCACTTGGAATCAGTTGCCATTATCTATGATACTGTCGTCGACGCCAGGAAGTTTTAGCGGCAAACTAGGAGAAAATCTAAGGCAGAAAGGATTGTTCTAGCCACAGTACCCGTTTCAGTCTATTCATAATCATTCTCATCATCCACTTCTCTTGCAATCACTCTCCCTCGATATATTTCACCGGAAGCCTATTCACTTCACTTCGTTTTGTTCTCTTTTTTTGTTCGTTTTTATGAGCTCTGATGGTTTTTGCATGTCCATTTGTTTGCGAAAACATTGAAGCCCCGATATGACCTAAATAACGGAAAACTTGAGCTGAAGTGTAACTCTGAAAGTTTTGATATAGGGCTCCAATACAGGCGGACTCTCTTACTGCCGCTTGTCTTCTTCTTGTCTCCTTGCTGGGCTACCGTCTGGTAGGTAGTAGAACGCCAAAGCAGGTCAATAGGCTTGTGGTACTTGTGAAACACATTTGTCCACCATGTGGAGCCGCATACGTTAACATTACCATCTCAGACAAGACTTCTGTGCGCAGCGCAATGTTCCCGTATCAAATGGACGTCAATCACTATTCATCTTATTGCTTTTCTATCAGGTTAATCACACTTTTTCATTTGTTGTTCACCTTGGTTTCACGAACTGTAATTGGCCACAATAAATAAATAAATAAATAATTATTCTCTGGCCTGGACTAGTTGTCCGATTGGATGAACATGTTCAAGGTGGTTATCAGCGGTAAAAAATGGGGCTTATCGGAAATGGAAGAATATTTTAGGCAAAACAGTATTAGTTAGGGTCCAAAGGAAAGAACGGAGGGACAGAAAGCAGAAAATTGTGAAGGACGCATCCACAAAAGATTTCATTGTCACAACGAATAGTTCCAGTGAGAGTAAAAAGGTGGGGTGAGAGTAAAGTATTTGGTGCCCTTCTCTAGTGTTTTTCTCGATTTCTTTTTCATTTCAGTTCTACCCGGTGGCCAAACAATCGACTTAGCGAATAATCGCAAAATCGAAGACCATAGTGAACACTGCTTTAAAGGCACAGTCCAAATTCAAAATCGTTTTTCTGTTCTCGTGCCTATCTTGAAAACGGTCTCACACTGATCCCAATGATGTCTCTGGAATCGTTCAAGACCCCCTGGAAACGGAGTTATGGCCCCTCAAAAACTGGGCTGCTGAAGCATGTAGGACGAGTTGTCCGAGGCTTGTATTTTCCGTCATCTGCAACCGATGTATGCGAGCCGACCTGAACAAAGCGAGAAGTCGAGAATGAAGGGAAGAACGGGGCGATTAATCAGAAACAATCGCTCATCTCGCCACTGTGGAGCTCGAAAGATCGTAAAGGGGGCGTGCCAAAGTGGCTTCTCGAGGTGGGCGCCCCAGGGTGGCTTCCTCTTATATCTCGCGTATTCGGAGGAATTGAGAGCTCGCACTTGGCACGTGTTGCCTAGGGTGGGTCTACTTCACAACTGTGTGGGAATCTCAGACTCCGTCCCGTCCCTGAGCTTGGGCTGTGCCTTCAAAGACAGCATACACGCTCGTAAACGTTGTTGGGGTAACAATGTGAATCAAACCGTATGGTTTACAACATAATGCCTACGCATTTTGAAGCGTCAAAAACAAATCACAATGCCGTTACAGAAGTAGCAGAGGCCTGGACCCCGCCCGTATTTTCACGCCCCCTGTATTTGCCTTTTTCCTCGAACGCGGGGTTGTTGGGTCATCTTTGCCGTCAGTAACATGTGTGGTTCACTTGTTAGGCAATCCACCACCAGTAACGACGATGAAGATGCCATAAAGTGTGCCCGAATGAGAATGGCGGCCCACGCGGCCGGCGTGCTTGGCAGGCGGCCGTCGCATGTGTCGTCCTCGGACGAGTGTTGGATTTCAATGACGGCCGTCCACTCTTCCAACGTCTGCAGAGCTGATTGATCGGCGCAGTGCTTGCTGCCAGCCGGTGCCGGCCCGTTCGTAGTCGATGGCGGCGTGGACTTTTCGCATGCTCGTCCGAGAGCGGCAAACGCGACAGCCGACTGCCAAGCACGCCGGCCGCATGGGCCGCCATTCTCATTCGGACGCACCCTAGCAACCTTGCGTTGCAGGAAAAGGCCAAATACAGGGGGCGTGAAAATACGGGCGTAGCGAAACTTGCTACTCCTGTAACGACATTGTGGGTCGCTTCTGACGCTTCAAAATGCATAGGCATTGTAATCTGAAATATACCATTCTATTTCCGTAGTTATCTCAACCACGTTTACGAGTATGCTGCCTCTAAGGGTTGTACTATAAAATCTTTCAAAAAAAATGCATTAAATTCGAGCTTTTTCGTGTATGTGTGGTATAGAGTCAGTGACGGCAGGTAACATTGCCCATAAAATTGCACAAACGCAGCTCTTGAGTTATAAAAACAGCTGATGCTCATTTCTGGACGCCGCCAGGCTCAAAACAAATCAAAAACAGGTGTAATAATACACTACATACATTTGGCACACAATAAGGCTCCGTTAATAGCGAGTTGCGAGTGTTAGCGGACAAAAGGGATTCCCATCTTAAAACTGGTTATTGATTCCGTCCAAGAGCGACAAGGGACGCTATCTTCAACAGCATGCATCTGCAGCCAGCGTCCTCTGTTGCTCGCCTGTGCCGTGGCTGATCAACAAATCATAATTAACAAACCGGTCTAGGGCACGTGCTGTGCACCAGAGATTCTACAGCGTTTTGCCGCTCATACAATAATAGCGCTCGTCTCTTTTGGTTGGAAAGCATGCGGCGGCGCGTTCAAGCTCTTTTTCAAAATAAAACTTCTGAAACTGAATGCATTTCGGGTCTGAAGAATAACTCAGGATTATATAACCACTGCTCAATATCAATTATAATTGCTTCTGCCTGATAGCTCCTGCCTTATCTCTTGTTTGACTTCTTATCGCTCGCGGCTAAATCAACGCGTGCGAAAGGCCAGAGGCTTTATTCCGATGCTTTGCGATCGCTTTTCGGCTTAGTGTAGCCAACCTGTATTTGCTATCAATGTTTTCATAGCGATACTGATAAGCGGCTAGCTTTCGGAATAAACATCTGGATGTCTCAGTTGCCTTCCAACAACTCACAGCGACCGGTTCGCTGTTCTCCCAAGGTGAGCTGCCTTCTCACCTCTCTGGCTCTACAGCGCTGAGAAGAAGCGCGGCCAGCCGAAGAAGACCCCCAAGAGTCGACTGCAGGGCTCTGCTCACGGTCCTCTTTCGTCTACTGTTGAGCGCGCGTCGGGCACGCTCCAGGTCCAATTTCTTAGGGTTCTAAGCGTTGTTGAGCGCGCTTCAGGCGCGCTCAAGGTTTAAGATTCCTGAACAGGTAGAGTAGATTGCGGAGCGTTGCTCGCACTCCTCTAAAGTGTTTGAAGGAAATCAAGTAGAACGCTGCAATTGGGCGCGTTCCTTGTTTATCCAACGAACATTGCAAAAAAGGGAGTCGCAAGCAGCCCTCAGCCGAAAAGCGCTTTGAGAATACGCTCGCACGTAACCTAGGCGCTAGGGCTTAAGACTCCTTCTCCGAAAGATTTTCAGGATCACAGTTCCCGAAACTTTCGATTAGCTCAGAGCTGTTCCGAAAGTTCCGGAACCAACTCATGATCAATCTTTCATGCGAGCACAAATCAACGTGCTCGCATCAGAGCGGTTCTGCAAACTCAAGAGTTTGTTTCCAGATAATCGCAGCATGGATCACCAAAGCATGTCAACGGCGGATCTGAAGGCTTTGGAAAAAGAACTGCTCGATGGAATCAGCAGTGTTGAAGAAGGAAAGAAGAAGGACGACGCTGTCAAAGTTCAGCAGGTGGAATCCCGAGGCCGCAAATGCCAACGAGGACGTTCTTCTCGCGACCGCCGAGGACGTAAGAGGTCATCCTCATCCTCGCCTTCCTCGTCTTCGGTATCTACCACGTCGCTCTCATCTGTCCAGTAAACGGAGGTTGAGAGTGTTGAGACTGACTCTGACAACGAACATCCAGCGATGAAGAAAAAAGGGCGCGAGAGGAGGGTCTGAAGAAAGTATATGAGGGCTCCTCACCTCTTGATCTACCGAGAGTTCCTAAGAGGATCGAGTTTGCTTCGTCTGTTTCTATTGCCCCGGAAACTGTGAGCATCGAGAAGAAAAAACTGCGATCGCGAGTCAAAATTGTAGATCATCTCCTTCAGCATTTTGACTCCTGTGCTATGGGAAACTACATTGGTCATGATGAACGTGTAGCACACTTTGAGAAACTCCCTTTGGTAGCCTCAGGACTAGCCGCTGTTCCCGTGCTCGATGAAGACTTAAGAGTGACCACCTTCCATCTGGGAGTAGACGAGCACTCCATGGTTGAGGACGGGAAGGCGGTACTGAATGCGCTCAATCTGCTGGCAATTGGGAGAAATTAAGCCAGGGAAAGTCGTTACGCGAAATCCGACTTGTACTTCGAACAGGCAATGGAGCTGTTGGGAGTTCTCGTCCATGATACCAATGTTCATCGTCGTGAACGATTTTTTCGCAGCTTTGGCGTAGATCCCGGCGAGTCCGTCCCCAACTATAGACGACTTCCTGTGGAGGCTCCCGCACAGTCAGCGGACAAGCCTTGGAATGAATTTGCTCCAGTTCCCATTGGCACTCGTCTGTCTACAGAGGTGAATAAGAAACGTTTGCTTTTTCTTCTTTGTCACAAAAACCAAGTCGTTTAGGTCGTTGAGAAGACTCAATGCCAGGAACTGACTGCGGCTCTGATGAAGGAGAAGAAATCGTCATCCAAAAAAGAACGTGATGACAACAATTCAAAGCACAGCAAAAAGGGGAAGAGGTCGGTTTCAATCGATCTCACGTTTGGCCCTGGCGGCGGGTCAGGCTCAGATTGCTCGAAGAATGTTATACCAATAGGTGGCCGACTCGGTTTTTTCGCGAGGAATTGGTCCGTTCTCGCAATAGATAACTGGACACAGGGGGTCCTTTCCGGATAGAAAATCCATTTTTCAAGGAATCCTCCCCTCTCGAATGTTCAGAGGCCAAGATGTGGCAGTGACCACATTTTGCTCCGCCAGGAAATCCATAAGATGCTGGTCAAAGATGCGGTCGAAGAAGTGTCCTGGTCGGAAAAGGTCTGGGTCTCTAGTATGTTCTGTATACCAAAAAAAGATGGCTCGGTCAGACCAATAATTAATCTGAGACCACTGAACAAATTCGTCAAACTCGATAATTTCAAGATGGAATCGTTAGAGATGCTGCGTGATCTAGTACGCAAGGGTGACTTCATGGCCAAACTGGACATTAAGGATGCCTATTTTTCGGTTCCCATCGACTGCGCGTCCAGAAACTACCTCGCTTTCAGTATCAGCGGTAAATTATATAGATTTAAGGCCATGCCGTTTGGCTTAGCTTCGGCGCCATACGTCTAGACCCGCCTGGTGAAACCAGTTGCAGGTTTCTTGAGAGAACGAGGCATTAGACTAGTAGTCTACATCGATGACTGGCTGCTTATCGGTGATTCCGCAGAGCAACTTTGCGATCACGTTTCTGTAGCCATGGATCTTCTCAATAATTTGGGTTTCTCGGTCAATGAAGAGAAATCTCAACGTCTACCCACTCAGCAGATTGAGTTTCTGGGAATTGAGATCGACACGACTCAGTTGATCTTTCACGTCCCCGAACGCAAGGTGGTAGTGATTGAGACTGAAGCGAAAGCTTTAATAGCAGTCTTTAAACGTATACCTAAGGCAAATAGCTAGGTTTATTGGTCGAATAGTGTCCGTCAGCATTGCTTGCAAACTGGCCATTTTGTTTCTTCGTAATCTACAACGTTGGCTGGGTAGTTTCCACCCGTTGGGCAATGAAGACTACGACAGATGCGCACCCCTAGATTCTCAGTGTTACAGAGACTTATTATGGTTCACGTCAGAGTTCAGGAAGCACACGTCGCAAGCTTTTTTCCCCCGGAAACAAAGCCTTATCGTGTTTTCTGACGCCTCAAACGAAGGTTGGGGAGCAGTGACAGATTCTGAGAAAACTGGCGGTCGCTGGTTTTCCGAGGAACGATCTCTACATATAAATTCTAAGGAATTGTTAGCGTGCTTTCTAGGTCTACAGTGCTTTGCTAGAAACTTTCGCGACACAACTGTGAGAGTAGAGATCGACAACACAACGGCAGTGTGGTACGTCAACAAATTCGGCGGTACTGGAAGTAGTAGTTTGTGTCTAATTGCACGGGAACTGATTCTCTGGGCTGAGGAGCGTGGTCTCTACATTGTAGCCTTCCACAGACCTGGAGTAGAGAACTTCGAGGCAGACTTCATGTCAAGAGAATTTCGTGGTTCCTCTGACTATTCGCTTGACGCAGCTGTGGCTATGACCTTGTTCGCCCGCTGGGGAGTTCCGTCAATAGATTTATTCGCCTCTCGTTCCAATGCAAAATGTCAGGCGTACTACTCTTTCCTTCCAGATCCACACTGCAGAGCCGTGGATGCTTTCAAGCAACCCTGGTCGGGGATCTTCGCCTTCGCGTTCCCACCATTCAACATGGTGGGACGAACCATAAGGAAGGCTCTGAGAGAGAATGCTCGTCTCATATTAGTCTGTCCCCGATGGCCAACCCAATTCTGGTGGCCTCTGTTAGATCTTCACGGGAGCGACGTCGTGACTCTACCCCTGAGTCCTCGCCTTCTCGTCATTCCGAAGGAAGAATCCCACCCTTGTCTGAGCAAACCGACCTTTTCACTGATTGCATGTCTCATATCGGTGAGTACTGGCGCATACGAGGTTTTTCCTCTGCTTCTGTTTCCGCCATGATGTCGAATTGGCCAACCGCCACCATCAAACAGTACAATTCAGCGCTCAAAAAAATGGGCTTGTTTTTGTAGGTCGGAAGGGATTGACAAGACAGCACCAACTGCTAAAGACATAGTTAAAGGCAGTGGTCACAATAAAAAACGTTATCGAAAGAACTACAAAAATCAGCTTAGATCGAAAACAGCTGAAAAACTATGAAGGTAGCGAGCTGAAAAACGGGCTAGTATTAGAGCTTCTGGGCCCGTAGCAAACCCCCCGCTGCCACCACATAAAGATGGTAGCCGACCTGAGGTACGTCGTGCCCGGATGCCACCTATTGTCGCCAGTTCGGAGCGACCTTTCGTAACGAGACAATTCTATTTGCAAAAATCGACCACATGATGGAGTCGAACCACGCACGCTGGTCGCATCAACAGCGCGCACAACAGCTGCACCGCGCTCACATTGGAGATGGCATTCTCGCTATTAGCAAGGGTGTGAAATGAACAAAACAATAGACAGGAATCCATTCCATGCAAATCGTTCTCTTAACATCTGCAGTACATTCTATTCTGCTAAATTCATTACAAACTGTTCACGACTATTACTGCTTACACGTTTTCAGCAGTTGCACAAGAACAAGATTTCGAGTTTGCGAAGAAATTCATGGTTTCTGTTTTTTTTTTGAAATAGTCGGCAGATCACTCGAAACTTGATCAGAGTGATTTTTGACGTTGAAAATTTTCCTCTCTCTTCTTTGAAACTAAGCAGGTAAAGTTTTAGTTCTGGAATTATACCTAATCTTACAAGGCTTACGAATTTTTCTTTCAAGAACCATGTTTGTACAGGATCACGCTGCTACTAGCTTAGCAAACATCGACCTAAAATGGAGTTAAGAATAGAAGCAGATCTTGATTTTTTCAAATATTTCATGTTTTTGAGTACGATGCCCTTTTCAGAGGCAGAGAAACCGTTCACAAGTTATCACGAAAATTTCCCTTGTTTCCAACAATTTTGATAGTAACTTTGTTTCCAGGGCGGAGAAGTGATAAGAAATTTTCGATATTTATCGGAATTTCTCAGACTTCTATGATTTCTTCTTTTTTTTCGAGACGATCGTTCAAATTTTTATCTGATAGAAGCTCATAATCATTAATCCCTTGTACTTGTTTTCTCTCCAGAATATTCATCATGACCCTTAAATCTGCTGCTATGCTTGACCGCTGCTGACGTTTTCTCCTTTCCCTGCTGTTCGTGTTTTTCTTCACCTTTTTTCATAAGTACTGCACGCTTTGTGTCTTACGGTATGTTACATAGTATGTGTGTGAGTTTTTTTTGGGGGGAGGGAGGGGTAACTTTATCGAATGTGCATTTCCGACAGCTTCTGTGGTGAAAAAAGGTGTTGTACAAAAGTACCATTTCGATCGAAATGAACATAGCCAGTTCCAGTTAGAGATAAGGTTAAAGGCAGCATACACGCTCGCAAGCATAGTCGAGCTAACAGCATAGATAGGTCCGTACGGCACGTACTATGTCGTCAACGACGTTTGAAGCGCTGAAAACTGTCCAGGATGACAATATTTGACAATGTTTGAGCAATCTTGCCTTCCACGCCCATAGTTTCACACCCATTCGAGTAACAGAATGAGAATCGATACTTGAGAAAACATGTGATAACATAGAATGATAGCACTATAAAAAGGGAGTGCAGTAGAGAAAAAAACTCGATTTACCTCAATATAACATGTTTGTGCAGTGATAAAATCCTCCATTTCAATAGGTCAGCCACAGTAGAGCGGCATTCTCGAACGTGGACGAGAGTCATTAGGTATGTAGACATGTTATACTCAAGTAAACCAAGCTATTTCTCTCGTGCACTCCCATTTGATAGTGCTATCACTCTCAATTATCTCACGTTTTCACAAGTATCGATTCTCATTCTGTTACTTGAAGGGGTGTGAAAATACGGGCGTGGAAGGCAAGATTGCTCAAACATTGTCAAATATTGTCATCCTGGACAGTTTTCAGCGCTTCAAACGTCGTTGACGAAATAGTACGGGCCGTGCGGACCTATCTATGCCGTTATCTCGACTATGCTTGCGAGAGTGTATGCTGCCTCTAAGTGGAGCACGATCTCGGACTTTTCATCGCGAAGAATTTGTCACAATATCTCTCAGCGGTCGCCCAAAATTAGAGAACCATGAAACCATCCGAAAAATTGGTCAGCTCTAAGGGAAAAATACTTCGTCGAATTTAACTTCAAATTATTTTCGTGAATTCGTGAAGAAAACTCACTGAATATACCATGCAGTACAAACACTTCACGTACAGCTTTTTTTTATGAAAAAAAGGAACCAGCTCGAGGGCTCAGAAACAGCAATAATGAGGAGAAAATGTAGGGGAATTAGCGCCCAGGAAAAATCAACAGCTGATGAGGGGCAATTGATTATGCCGCCTCGAAAGACGGCCAAATTGCAACAATGATCTGCACTCATTGGAGTTTTTAATTGTTGTAGGCTTCACAATGATTTTTCCTCCGACATTTATCTCATGTTAGGGTAGGTTATCAGTCTGAAGCTTAATCCACAGCCATTGCGGGAAATTTTTGGCATAATCAGCGCAAAACTCGGAATTCCACTAACTTCAACGGAGTTGGTCAATCGTCGTCAAAAAAGGTGAAATGATCGTGTTCTCCTACCCGCGCCGCCACCACCTCGGTCATGCGCGACCCATGACTGCACGACTCATGACTTGGCTTCCTCCCTACGTGTCTCTGCAATATGTGCGCTATTTCCATTTTCCACTCGCAGCTCGTGGCTCCCTTTCAGACCCCAGGTCCATGGCTGCGTACCGAAGTGGGTGACATTCGGCTGCGAGCGAAGTCACCACCTCAGCACGCGCACGTGCATTAGGATAGGGTGGCCACCACCCATTTCGCTAGCGACGTGAGCCACCACCTCGCGCCGGGGAGGCAGCTATGAGCTCCCACATTTCGGTGGGATTGCTACGGGCCCTGGGGTCCGTTCGTGCACACCTGCACAGCGCTGTCCAAAAAGATCGCAGTCTCACGCCGAGCAGTCAAAAATCGTCGACATTCAGAGGAAGGAATAAATGCAAATTTACCTAATAAGAACAGTTGAACAATGAAAGCAAGCAGTTCAGTCAATGTTTTTGACTAGATGAGTCCGAAGGATAATGTTCATTGATTGAAATTCAATTTCAAGCCAGCTGATGTTCTTGATATTAAAGATCATCGATGCCGATGATGTGGAGTGTGCTCCTCCACCATCAAAAGACAAGAAAGTTCAGGCTTCAAACCTAATCCGAAAGAACGGTTTTTTCGCGATTTTTTCTCATTGGTCCTTCTACTCTAAACCCAGAAAAGGTTTTAGAGAGGAAAAGAAGACAAGCATATTTTATCGCGACCACTGCCTTTAATTTTCTGGCAAAACTCTTTATGAAGGGTCTCACTTATTCCACAATTAACACGCAAAGATCAGCTGTCTCCACATATGTTGACAGCCGAGGAGGGAGTATCTGTGACGCTTACGAAATTCCAGTCACTCGTCTCATTAAGGGCATATTTAGACAGCGCCCCTCCAGTGCGAAGTACAGTTGTATTTGGGAAGTCGGTCGAGTTCTCGACTTCATAAGAGGTTTGGGCCAGAACTCTTCTCTGACTCTCAAGGATCTCACACTGAAAATGACAATGTTATTAGCTCTGGTATCGCCAAAGAGGGTTTCAGAGTTAGCTGTGCTTCGTTTGAGATCAGTTCAAACTAGCGACAGCCGTTGGGTGTTTAGGCTCGATTATATGAATAAAAACAGGCGGGTGGGCTCTTCAGCTCACACGGCTGAGGTCGTTGCTTTTATACAGGACCCTCTTTTATGCCCTATCACTACGTTAAAGTTTCATTTATGTAGAACAGTGATGCTGAGGGCTAGCGAGGACCATTTGCTGCTATCGTACCATCGCCCCCACAGAAAGGTAGCTTCAACCACTGTGGCTAGATGGCTGAGAATGGTACTGGAAAAAG
This sequence comes from Aplectana chamaeleonis, assembly GCA_029168955.1. Taxonomy (NCBI): domain Eukaryota; kingdom Metazoa; phylum Nematoda; class Chromadorea; order Rhabditida; family Cosmocercidae; genus Aplectana; species Aplectana chamaeleonis. Next base: position 76,903 of record JAPDOI010001944.1, read on the forward strand.
CAGGCGTTGACAGCAGTTATGGGGCTCATTCGACCAGGGCAGCCTCCACGACCGCATCCAAAATGAAAGGAATATCTGCGAAATTGATAATAGATGCGGGGAATTGGGCCCCGGGCGGCTCTACCTTCGAAAAATTTAATATGAAGGAGGTGGAAAACTCTTATGGAGTAGCCGTTTCGTCAAACGCGTAGGTTGAAGAAGCAATTGTAATTGATATTGAGCAGTGATATATCCTATCCTACTATATATAATTTGGCAAATTTGTGTGTGCGTGTGTGTATGTATGTAGTATTTGTGCGCTTCTCTGTGTGTTTGTTTGACCGTTTATTCGGCTTGACTTTCAAGGCGGGTAACCCTACGGGGATGGGCTTCGAAAATGGGCAGGACGTAAGGGTCAGGGTGCAGGACCTTAGAAATGATGCGCAGTACATCATAGGAAGGGTACGGGACCCAAATGGTAGGGCGCCAGACGCCGTAGAAAGTGTGTGGGACCTAAGTTGAAGTGGACGCCATAGATAGTGTGCCGGACCCAAGTGGAAGTGCGCCGAAAGCAGTAGGACGTGTGCGGGATCCAAGTGGGAGTGCGCAGGACGCCGTAGAAGGTGTACGGGACCCAAGTGGGAGTGCGCTGGACGCCGTAGATAGTGTGCCGGACCCAAGTGGAAGTGCGCCGAACGCAGTAGGACGTGTGCGGAATCCAAGTGGGAGTGCGCATGACACCGTAGAAAGTGTACGGGACCCAAGTGGGAGTGCGATGGACGCCGTAGATAGTGTGCCGGACCCAAGTGGAAGTGCGCCGAACGCAGTAGGACGTGTGCGGGACCCGAGTGAGAGTGTGCCGGACGCCGTAGAAAGTGTGCGGGAACCAAGTGGGAGAGCATCGGACGCCGTAGGAAGTGTGCGGGATCTAAGTGGTAGTGCGCAGGACGCCGTTGGAAAGTGTGCGGGACCCAAGTGGGAGAGCGCCGGACGCCGTAGAAAGTGTGCGGGACCCAAGTGGGAGTGCGCCTAACGCCGTAGAAAGTGTGTGGGACCCAAGGGGAGTGCGCAGGACATCGTAGAAAGCGTGCGGCACCCAAAAGGGAGAGCGCCGGACGCCGTAGAAAGTGTGCGGGAACCAAGTGGGAGAGCATCGGACGCCGTAGGAAGTGTGCGGGATCTAAGTGGTAGTGCGCAGGACGCCGTAGAAAGTGTGCGGGACCCAAGTGGGAGAGCGCCGGACGCCGTAGAAAGTGTGCGGGACCCGAGTGAGAGTGTGCCGGATGCCGTAGAAAGTGTGCGGGAACCAAGTGGGAGAGCATCGGACGCCGTAGGAAGTGTGCGGGATCTAAGTGGTAGTGCGCAGGACGCCGTAGAAAGTGTGCGGGACCCAAGTGGGAGAGCGCCGGACGCCGTAGAAAGTGTGCGGGACCCAAGTGGGAGTGCGCCTAACGCCGTAGAAAGTGTGTGGGACCCAAGTGGGAGTGCGCAGGACGTCGTAGAAAGTGTGCGGCACCCAAAAGGGAGAGCGCCGGACGCCGTAGACAGTGTGCGGGACTCAGGGGAAGTGCGCATGACGCCGTAGAAAGTGGGCGGGACCTAAGTGGGAGTGCGCCGGACGCCGTAGAAAGTGTGCGGGACCCAAGTGGGAGTGCGCAGGACGTTGTAGAAAGTGTGCGGGACCCAAGTGGGAGAGCGCCGGACGCCGTAGAAAGTGTGCGGGACCCGAGTGAGAGTGCGCCGAACGCCGTCGAAAGTGTGCGGGACCCGAGTGGGAGTGCGCCGGACGCCGTCGAAAGTGTGCGGTAACCAAGTGGGAGAGCACCGGACGCCGTAGAAAGTGTGCGGGACCCAAGTGGGAGTGCGCTGAACGCCGTGGAAAGTGTGCGGGACCCAAGTGGGAGTGCGCAGGACGCCGTAGAAAGTGTACGGAACCCAAGTGGGAATGCGCTGGACGCCGTAGATAGTGTGCCGGACCCAAGTGGAAGTGCGCCGAACGCCGCAGGAGGTGCGCGGAATCTAAGTGGGAGTGCACAGGACGCCGTAAAAAATGTGTTGGACCCATCTGCGAGTGCGCCAACCGCCGTAGAAAGTGTGCGGGAACCAAAGTGGGAGTGCGCCGAACGCCGTAGGAAGTGTGCGGGATCTAAGTGGTAGTGCGCAGGACGCCGTAGAAAGTGTGCGGGACCCAAGTGGGAGAGCGCCGGACGCCGTAGAAAGTGTGCGGGACCCAAGTGGGAGTGCGCCTAACGCCGTAGAAAGTGTGTGGGACCCAAGTGGGAGTGCGCAGGACGTCGTAGAAAGTGTGCGGCACCCAAAAGGGAGAGCGCCGGACGCCGTAGACAGTGTGCGGGACTCAGGGGAAGTGCGCATGACGCCGTAGAAAGTGGGCGGGACCCAAGTGGGAGTGCGCCGGACGCCGTAGAAAGTGTGCGGGACCCAAGTGGGAGTGCGCAGGACGCCGTAGGAAGTGTGCGGGACCCAAGTGGGAGAGCGCCGGACGCCGTAGAAAGTGTGCGGGACCCGAGTGAGAGTGCGCCGAACGCCGTCGAAAGTGTGCGGGACCCGAGTGAGAGTGCGCCGGACGCCGTCGAAAGTGTGGGGACAGAAGTGGGAGTGCGCCGGGCGCCGTATAAAATGTGGGAGACCCGAGGGAGAGTGCGCCGTAGGAAGTGTGTGAGACTGAAGCGAGGGAGCGCCGAACGCCGTAGAAAACGTGTGAGGCTCAAGGGAGAGAGCGCAGAACTTCCGAATCACTATGTGCTTCTAAAAGAGAGCGTACACCACCCCCTTCTTCAGGTCCCCCATCCTTCACCACTCATTCCAACTGCTTAGCTGTTTATATGCACTAACTTTTCGAATTCGGGTTCATATGCGATGAAAATAAGAGTTAATCAAAATCTGCATTCATGAAACACAAACATCATTCTACTTCATTTGGCAATAAAAGTATTAGGATGTGGGTTGATCATGACACTAACTATCATCCTACTAACTATACGCTGCTTGGTGTGTGTGTGTGTGTGTGTGTGTGTGTGTGTGTGTGTGTGTGTGTGTGTGTGTGTGTGTGTGTGTGTGTGTGCGTGTGTGTGTGTGTGTGTGTGTGTGTGTGTGTGTGTGTGTGTGAACGGAAATTCGGTCAGTTTGTTTTCAGAAATGAAGTAATTCGGTTTGTTGTTATGATGTGATGGCGTATACTGATAACACGATATCATCAGTTTCCTATGTAAAACGTTGCTGAGCACCTTCATGGGCGGCTGCATGTGCAGGAGCCCTGGGAAGGTAGAAGGGACTCAACTGGGAGTGCGCCGGGCGCCGAAACAAGTAGGCGCGACTCCACTAGGAGTGCGTCAATCGCAGGGGTATTGTGGGGGACCAACTGGGAGTGCGCCGAGCGCCGCGAAAAGTGTGTTGGACCCAACTGGGAGTGCGCCGAGCGCCGAGAAAAGTGTGTTGGACCCATGCGGGAGTGCGCCGAGGAAAGTGTGTTGGATCCAACTGGGAGTTCGCCGAGCGCCGTAGTAAGTGCACGGCACCCTACTGGGATTGCGCCGAGCGCCGGGTGAGGTGTGTTGTACCCAACTGGGAAAGCGTGAAGAGCTGGGGAAAGTGTGCTGGACCCAACTGTGAGTGCGCCGACGCAGGAAAACGTGTGTGGGATCGGATTGGGTTTCGAGGAACTATAATAACAAAGTTCTCATTTGACAATGAGAATGTGATTTTATGCGTCAAAATACACGCCTACAAGTACGCCACGAAGCGGCGTGGGTGTGCACCTTGTAATGTTGTATTTCGCTAGACAACGTAGTTGTCGACGTAAAATATTTATTATATGAACGGCGAGATATCAATTACAGACACCCACCCGTTCCCTTCCCTTTGCTTGTTTGCCTAATCCGTCTATTTTAGCAAGAATGTAAAGCAAGATCGGCAGCGTCGCGAGCCACGCAAGCCAGCTAAAGACGATGGGAGGAAGGACTTCAAGAAAGGTAAATTCAAGATTCAAGAAATAAAGCAATTATATCCCGATGTTTGTATGTAGCTATGTGTGTGTGTGTGTAAGTGCGTTTCCATGCGGATCTCCGGAATGGCCGAGCAAAACAGGGATGAAATGGTACCAACATTTGGGTGGGTGGGGCATCCATCGATTACCAAAAAATCAGCCTGAATCACCTCTTGCGCCCCTCGGGGCAACCGAGTTTGTCCGTGGGGCGCACTTTTGGCCTTGGGTCATGAAACTTCTTTGAGTGGTGTAGCGCCAGAAAGACTAAGCTCTAATCAAGGCGACAGGTATTTAGTAGTGGTGGATGGGACGCCGTTCAGAACCGCCAGGGTTTGAGGAGTGTGCAGGACGTTATCGATAGTGTGCAGGACCCCAGTGGGAGTGTGCAGGACCCCAGTGGGAGTGTGCAGAACGTCGTAGAAAGTGTGCAGGACCCCTGTGGGAGTGTGCAGGACCCAAATGGGAGTGTGCAGGACGTCATAGAAAGTGTGCAGGACCCCAGTGGAAGTGTGTAAGACCCCAGTGGGAGTGTGCAGAACCCCAGTGGTAGTGTGCAGAACGTCGTAGAAAGTGTGCAGGATACCTGTGGGAGTGTGCAGGACCCAAATGGGAGTGTGCAGGACGTCATAGAAAGTGTGCAGGACCCCAGTGGAAGTGTGCAGTACCCCAGTGGGAACGTGCAGGACCCCAGTGGGAGTGTGCAGAACGTCGTAGAAAGTGTGCAGGACCCCTGTGGGAGTGTGCAGGACGTCGTAGAAAGTGTGCAGGACCACAGTGGAAGTGTGCAGAACGTCGTAGAAAGTGTGCAGGACCCCAGTGGGAGTGTGCAGGATCCGAATGGAAGTGTGCAGGACATCATAGAAAGTGCGCAGGTTCCCATTAAGAATACGCAGGACGTCATGGAATAGGTGCAGTACCCCATTAGCGGTTTGCAGTACGTCGTGAAATGTGTTCAGGACCCATGTGGAAATGTGCAGGACGTCATAGAAAGTTGGCAGGGCCGTAGGGGAAGTGTGCAGAACGTCATGAAGAAAGTAGAATTGAAACAGCGAGATTTTGTCAATTTTTCATGCGAAATCTTAGCCTTTGTGTAGGGAAGGAAACAGATAGGAAATCATGTATCTTGAGAAGCGTGCAACGCGTTTTGAGGAGCGCGCGAAACTCTTGAGGCACTTCCTCGCCAGTCTCACGAAACAAGCAGCAGCTCCACTTCCGCATCTTCTCTGTTCGTCACACATTACAACCGCTCAGTCATTTTGATTCACTAACTTCGATAAACCAGTTTTAATTGTTTTGTTTGTTGAAAGTCTGAGCTTATCAAAATCTGCTTCACAAAAACATTAACATCCGCGGACATTTTTCTTTTATTGAGAACAAAGGCATGGTGTTGGTCAGCAAGGGAAACCACATCTAGAATGCGAGTGCTTTTTTCTTAACATGGCAGGGATACAAGAACGTAAGTTAAGTGCGCCAGAACGGGGCTACCGTGATCTCAAGAATGATGTTATACAACCCCCATTCGGCTCTCGCAGACAAAATTGATGATACCCAATAGATAGAGTACAATATAAAAGAAGTGGAGAGCGGTGTGTCTTCATTCACACACCGTCCTTCTCCAGGGGTCAGCACCACCGGTTGTCAAGATGTAGTGAAAGTGGAGCCTAAACACAGAAAAATTCAGGGCCAACTCGAGTGAGATTACGGTAGCCCCTTTCTGGCGCACTTAACTTACGTTCTTGTTGACAGGGATAGTAAAGCGAGAATAATAGCTTGGGTACATTACAGACGGAAGGGGTCGTAAATAAGATGCCGGTAGCCACCGACGATCTACCGCTGGCTTCTTATGTTTTGCTTTTTAATCCCACATTTTCATACCCGACGCCCTACTGTGAATGTGCGGCAGCCTGCTCCGCTCAGGAGAGTCCATAGGGACAGCAACTTTCGGATAGATGGAAGGCAGTCAACACCGTTTCGTCAGAATAATCTGCCTCAGGATGCTAGCCCACGTGAAAGTTTTCTTGAGCGAAAACTTCGCTAGGTCTCGCTAGTAATAAATATTTTACGTCGACAGCTACGTTGTTTAGCAAAATATAACATTTTAGGATGATGAGAAGGGCAATTTAGAGCCTTAGTCGGTGCCAGGGCAGGGCGTAATTACGAATTACGATTCACGATTTCCGAATTACGGGTGTTTTTGGCAAATGTTTTACGATTTACGATTTACGAATTTTGGCCATAAATCGTAACGAATCGTAACAAATCGTAAGAAATCGCGAAAATGTTATTGAGGGAACAACTTAGGCCATTCGCGGCCGCGAGCCGCCTGACAGTTCGGCTCGTTCTCTCAATCGGCGATTCGGACTCTGTTGCTGTCAGGGAAATTTCTGTTCCTTCCCGAGCCACTGCTTTTGTTGTCCGGGCTCCTCCAGTTCGCCCGAACAGCAAAAGCAGTGGCCCGGAAATTGAGAGAATAAGCCAGACTGTGAGGTGGTTCCAATTCCTTTCGGTGCAGCTCGAGAACCGCCTGAGGATGGAAATTTGCCTAAAGCACAGTAAATTTAACACTTTTTTGCATTCCTGGAATTTGATAATTCTTTCCGAATTCAATTTCGAAAACTTTCCCTAAAATTTCCAGCCGGGCGTAATCACCAGCAAAGGGGTCAGCTATGGCAAAATATAATTCTTGATCACGAGGTTCCGATACGACCGCACGCTCCGCTTCTCACACCAGCCAGCTTAAACTTGTAATAGGGTTCCAAATCTGCTTTGATCCGTTAACTACTCAGTTCGGTGGAGCCGAGATCAACAGTTATTCATCTCCAAGGAATGGGGGAGGGAAGGTATGCACTCCAATGTGGGCGGGGTCCTAGAGCGCATGGCGCGGCCACCTTCTCGTGGACCCCTTTCCCGTGGATAAGAGAGATGAATACGAGAAATAGTAACCATCTGGGCGGCAGTAGAGACGAAAAGGTAGTCAATAGTTCGACGAATATCCAAGAAGAACGCATCGCAATGTAAAAGGGTCTCGTCCGCGAGAAGGTGCAAGCGCCCTGAGCTCTCAGGCCCCTCCCATTTGAGAGTGCCTTTTTGGGCGCACCCCAGAAGAGGCGGGAGAAGCGGAGGAGGAGCGAGGTGGGTGATTGAATGAGAAACGGCTAGCGTCTAACCACGCGCCTCGCTAATCTCCTGTTTCCTCCCGCCTCTTCTGCTGTGAGGAAACATTACGACCATCACACAGCTACGGTCTGCAGAAGCGGCTGTTTGCTACTGCGGACAGGAATTCCACATCGATATGGACATTGAATGTGGGGCTGGACTCTAAAGATCTGATTGGCTAATGGAGCAAACAGATTGGAAGACAATACGCACTTTGTTGCAGAATTCCAAGGAAATCTCGAAAACAACCTTTGACACGCATCCATCTCCAGCTGGTCGAAAGTCACCAACAAAAAACTGGTATTTCATGAATTAAAATCTGCTGAGGGATCGAGAAATATTCCTCTAGCCTTAAAACACTATTCGACGCAGAGTTTTGGGCTTGCCCGAAATAACGTTTGATCGGTGTTTATCTTCAAAGGCAATTAAGCGCTGGGGAAAAGTGATAATTCTAAAATACGGTTAGGAACATTCTGACAAAAATATGGCTGCAAAGTCACCTAGGTATGTAAAACCGGCATGGATCCTAATGAGACTTTGCGTTCCCCATTGGAGGTTGGCGCAAAGTCGGTGCACCTATGTAATAGCATATGGCAACGAGTTTGCACCAACCTTCAATAGTGAACGCGAAGTCTCATTAGGATCCATGCCGACGTTATGTACCTTTTCGAAAAAGGTGCTGAATGTTTTGAAATTGAGAATTCAAGAAAGTTCCAAGTGCAAAAGGAAAGAAAGCATAGGAATTATTCCTTCTTTAAATCGGAGATTTGGAGGGAGCCTACACCTTTTTGCATTTCGGATTCCTAAACAACCTTTATCTCTCGTACGGCTGTCTCCACCCCAGAAACCCTATGACTATGGAGAGGAACGCCTATAACGCCGTTTAGGATACCGCTTAAAGGCACAGTACACCCAGAAAATCGTTGTTCAGTTTTCATGCTTATATTGGAGGCGGTCACACGCTGATCACAGTGGTATCCTTGAAATCGTTCAAGACTCCCTACGAAAGGAGTTATGGCTCCTCAAAGAAGCCTCTTATTTGAGGGCGAAAAATTGGTGAACGAGATGTCATAGGCCTGTATTTCCTTTCATTCGCAATCGTTGAGAGAGCGAGCTAGGATTATAGGAAGGGCCGGTATTGGACTCAACAACGTAGACTCGGTTGAAATTCATCCATCCCTCCAGCTGATATCGTGGTCGAAATTCAGGAAGGGTGTCAGGCCTGTGGTGGTGAGTGAAGGGGGTCGGGCCTGTGTTGGTCGCTTATATCTCGCTTATTCAGAGTGAATGATATCTCGCACTTGGCGCAATCGTTATACAGGAGGGGTGTACAACACAATCAAACGAAAATCACAAAATTCATGTCTGAGGGTGTACTGTGCCTTTAACAATTATAGAGGGCAGACTCGATTTCTGCATCGAAAAGTGGTTTTGCGAATGGATATTTCCTCTGGAGGGGCCACCTTATACAAACAGCCTTTTCTTGACAGATATAGCCTGGAACCCTCGTACCGCATTTTTGTTCATCTCATTGTCAGTGTTTTCCTCCCTGACTTCCATTGAGTGATGACTGTTTATATTTTCAAATTCAGATATAGGGCAAAGCTGGCTTCATTTTCGTCTGATTAAGACGTTTCTGTCACACGTATGTACACTGAGAATTTCTTCGGGTACTGTTCAAAACAGCGTTGTTTTGATACCCAACACCAAACCTCCTTCGATATGGAAACACTTTGGTGTACTGCAGTTCTCCCGTCGCAACGCGGCGAGTCAGGCGCGCGCGAGGGGTGGGATCGAAAAGCATTGTTCTACAGTTCTCGGGCGGCACAATTGGAGCGCGTCAGCGTGCACCTGAAGATTTTGATAACTACGAAACCATCATCGGGAGAGCTTCTGACCTCCCAGAAAAGTTTCTGAAAGTCAGAGTGATCGTTTTTATGAATTCCTACTAGTTTTTTCGTCATCAGTTCGTTTCGTGGTCATTATTTCCGCGCAGTAGTACGTAATTCCTATGGGTAAGCAATGGATGAACGAAGCAGTAAATAGAAGCATTCACTAATTTATCAATCTGTTGGAATGGTCATCTGCGGTCAAGAATTGAATACACATTGCAGTGCTCGATAGCGTGCTCAGATTACAGTCATCACGAAATGTGAAACTCGTCCGAATCTCGCCGCGACGCGACAAGCCTGACCCTTATCGGGAGAACTGCTGGTCTCCCGAAACACTTGATCACTGAAGTACTGAGGTGTTTCTACATCGAATGGTGTTGGCTATGTGTGGGCTTATTACTCATCATCAGTTACGAATTACGAATTACGATTTACGAATTACGAGGAATTTTAAGAAGTACGAATTACGATTTACGAAATTGCAAAATTCAGTTACGCACAGCCCTGGTCGGTGCGAAGGTTAAAGTCTTGAAAAAATTGTCAGTAGGCTGTAGTGTGTCATAAAGTGCGCAAATACAGTGCGCAGCGCTATGCGTACGGTGAAGCGATCTGCGAATCGGGGAGCGGGCATTGCTCACCCATCGATGAGCGTCGCGTGCGGCAGGAAAGACAGTGACGCGAGATCCCAGCATTTAAAGGCATTGTACGCGCTGAAAACCATGTCTCGTTTTTGTAAAGTTAGCGAAAAACCCCTTCGAAAACGTCAACTTTTCAAGAAAGGACCGTTTTAAAAACCTTCTGCGAATCGTTTGAAATTCGCGCCGGCATCGACTCGGGATAGTTACGCGGATGGCGCAAGGAGCAGTTCTACAATTTGTCCATTGGCGCAGCGTTGGAAACGATTCGCCGACGGCTACAATGCACTGACTGCACTGACTTGCACTGACTAACAAAAATACTCACCTGGGCTCTGCACATCGTCCTCGCTCGTTGTGTGACGAGAAATTTCCAGTCGATAATGCTACTTTCGTCCGACGGTGCGTCAGCGTACAGAGGCATGCCCTGTACTTAGCGACGCGACGTTCTGCTCAAATATTGCGAAAGTGCCAAATGACTGACGGAAGGGCCGGCCCCTTTTGACGGAATTCCTTACTTTCCACTTCCTCTATGCTCACAATGGTAGGTTTTTGAGCAGCCAAGCTCGTTGTACGTTCTCAAAGGGGCCCGAGGAAGGGATTGAGCATAAAAAATGGAAAATGGATTTCAGCGCGTACGATGCCTTTAAGTGAAATCAAGTTAACGGCATAATATGGAGCCTCGTTTACTTGCTGCATTAATTTTATGTCACTAATCATAACCGTTTTTCGTATATGATACTGAATACTCTTCCACACGATGACGGGTTGTCTCCGTTCCCAGCGTGTGCGAAAGTCACCGGACCGTAACGCGTGCGCGAACAGGTGAGCAATGTCATGGAACCCTGCAAATCAAGTATGAAACTTTTGTGTTCAATCATGATCCCATCATTATGCCCTTGAACAGCTGCATCCACCGCAAACCTAAATCTGTTTTCAGACTCCAAAAAGTTGAATTCAAGGTGAGCTGTCAAAAAGGGCTCTAAAACGCGTGAAATCGTCGCTGCATGCATTCTGACTAAAACCTACGAGCGGTATTGTAGCTCGTAACTTTTGCTATGGACGGAGTCTAAAACATCACAGCGCAGCGAAGCGGTGTGGGTGTTTTCGCTGGTATAGAAATATGTATCATGAGAAATATGTAACAAGATCTGAAAGTGTAAACAAGATTAGATATCGTACGGCTCCTTGTACTCTGCCAATTCGAGACTTGATGCTTCGGGGAAAGCGGCCTTTATCACGCTCTGTTATCATTAGGCCTCAAATTCACCTTTAGCGCCGTCATCAAAGCTTGTCCGCGCAAAGGGTGAATTTGCTGAGCGGTCGGATATCAGTCAGCGCAAAGAGTGAAAATACCGCCAGCGATAACATATCAGTTGCTGATATCAGTTGTGTATCAGTTATCAGATATCAGTTGTTGTGATATCAGCTGCTGATATCAGTTGTTGATGCATATCAGTTGCTGAGCGGCTTGGTATCACTCAGCGCAAAGGGTGAAATTACCGCCGTTGCTGGCATGTCAGAAATTTTAAACAAGTGAAAACATCTAAGCGAAAACATGATAAAACGATTGATCACGCCTCAATGTGTTTACCATGAGCACAGCCGGTATAAAAGCCGTCTCATCTCACTAGAGTCCTCATTCGGCATTCTGATGCCGGCCCTGAAAGGTGACTTCGAGTCACTCTCCGGAGGGCAGCATAATTTTGGCTGCTGCGAGGATACAGTGGGTATCCTCACGGCGGGGAAAGGAGGCGATTTACGCCGCGGTCCGCAGAGGGTGGCTCCTCACCGCAGACCTCAGTGAAGATTACGCCCATTTTGCGAACAAGGCGGGGCTTCTTGCGCTGTGGACCTTCAAATTCGTGAAATTTTCAAGGTTAACTCACCCAATTTTCGAGGTAATTTCACCTCATATTCGGGGTAAATTGGACCCTCTCTCGCTGCCAGTTCGCACCATTTTCACGGGATATTCACCTCATTCTCACCTATCCTAGTGGCAAATTCACCCATACAGTGAATTTATCGCGGCAAATTAAAACTTCATGCCTACTTGTACATGAGCATCAAGTTTCTTTCGCTGAGGCATCAAGTCTCGAATTGGCAGAGTATGTGGGGTGCAAGTAGCTGCAAAATGATCATTCCAGTGCAAAATCACAGATTCATCGATGAACGCTTCATTTCGGGTCTTTTCGATTGAAGAAAAGGAAATCTTGTCTCACCTGAGCGTGAAACTGACAAAATGGATCATAAAGTGAGCTGAGCAGAGAGTGAAAGCTATTAACTGGTTCACCTGCAACCGCAAACTGCGAATAGCTAATTTCGCGTGGCACATAAAGATCGCAGACTTCGCAGTTACAGCCCTCATGAATTAGTTTTCCACCTTGCGCAATCATCATGCGGCAGCGATGCTGATGTGTACTACTTCCTCATAACATCATTGGATTTCGAAGTTCTCTCCATTTGAAAAAAAAACGGTTTGTTCATCCCAATGAAGGAACGGGAAGGTGTGCGAAACGGCTTACGATGGTATGCATATCATTAGGCTAGACGCATCACTTGTGTTCACATAATACTGGCATAGTCAGCTCTCTCATTTCAATCTGGAAAATGCACTTTGCTGTAGAAGTATGCCTATAGATCCTTTCTCCTCGTTCAAGCCCCTGCAGACATAGAAATCCAAGCTTAAATCAGGGGTGCGTTCCAAAAACGTTCCCACGACGCTGCGGGAGGCAAAACAACCTCAGTATGGACAAATTTGCTTTCCATGGATGCGAGTTATAACTGAAAATTGCTCACACGTGGCCGTGGCTACGATTCCATGGACGCTATTTGCCATGGGAATGGTCTTGGAACGCACCCCAGGAGAAAACGGCTGATTTTTATTTAAAGGGACTATTCTGTAAGTCTCAGTCTGGGACGGGGGGGGCACATATTGAGCACCATAATTCCGAGATGCAGCCTAGCATTGGCTTTTGTACTGTCCGCCCTATCGGAATAACATAAAATCGTGTCTGAGCTAAAATGCAACAGTAGACAATACATGAATATTTATTGCCAGAATGCATTTTTCCTTGAGAAAACAACACAGGTTCTGAGAGGTGTCCGTCATCTGTGTTTGAAAACAAGTTGACTTGATTTGAAGTTTTCAGCTTTGGAGCTAGACTGAGGTTGTCCAGTGACTGATCGAAAACATCTCCGCAGCTCCCCACGAACATTACTGCAACAACATCATTACATTTTCAAAACCTTCGATCATGAAATCTCTGACCGACTACAATGCGAGGCGATAGCGAAATTGATAACGAATTTTTCTAGACGAAGTGTGGTGAATAGAAAGAACACACCTCTGCAGTGTTGTATTGAAGGCAGTCGTCGCGATAAAACATGGTAGCCAACTTTTCTCCTCCAAAACCTCTGGATTTAGAGTGGTAGATCCTACATGGTAGACCACGGGAAAAGGGTGAAATTAACAGCTTCCATTTCGCAGACTTTGCGAATGTGGACGAGCTCACTCTACATGATAGACATCGATAATTTGCAGTGTCGTGGTCATCAGCTGGCTCGAATTCGGAGTTGCTCATGAACTGGGAGGGGGCTAGCGCAGCTCTACGGGAAAGCAACCCTACGGTCACCGACGCTTGCCTCCTCAAGCGGTGGACCGAGCGCCGAAGTGGTAATTTTTCTTCATCGGAGCCCTGCCGTCACTGCCTTAAAGGCACAGTCCAACCACAGAATCGTTTTTCTGTGCTTATACCTATATTCAAAAGGCTCCCATGCTGATTTCAATTATGTTTCTGGAATCTCACAAAACGCCCTGGTAATGGAGCTATGACCCCTCAAAGATTGAGCTGGGGAAGCATGGTGAACGAGTTGTTCGAGGCTTGTAACTTCCCACATTTGCAATTGATGTATGCGAGCTGACCTGAATAAAGAGAGAGGATGAGAATGAAGGGAAGAACTGGGCTATTCATCGGAAACCATCGCTCGTCTCGCCACTGTTGAGCTCTAAAGTTTGTAAAAGGAGCGTGCCAAAGTAGCTTCCACACGTGGATGCCCCAGGGTGGCTTCCTCCTATATCTCGCTTATTCGGAGGAATCGAGGGCTAGCACTTGGCAGGTGTTAAATGGGGCGAGTCTACTTCACAACTATGTGGGAATCTCAGATTTCGTCCCTGAGCTTGGGCTGTGCCTTTAAAGACCTGACATCACTGCCTTGAAGCTCTGGCAACACTGCCCTAAAGCACTGCTGTCACGGTCCCGGAGCAATGACGCCTCGGCTCCGGGTCACTGATGTCACCCTCTCTCCCCCCCCCCCGGACAGTGCCATCCGCTCTTCTCAAAAATATCCCTTCTTGATAGGAACTCAAAAGTCCCAGTTCGGGGCCGGCCCTGTTGAGTCGAATGCTGCACTCTATGAGGTGAGGCGCCTTTTATACCGGTTGAAGAAGTGATTGAGAGATCACAGGAGAAATAGCTTCAAATCGGGTCAAAACATGACGAGCACGTTGGTACGTGCGTATGGCCTACTATGGTTGCTCTCATCTCTAATAATGTCGTAAACTGCCCTCTCCGACTTCCTCGCATCTCTTCCGTCTCCTTATATTGGGAGAGCGAGCGACAGCAGAGGCCTTCGTCGGGGGAGGCCTCTGCTGTTTCTCCTCCGAGTCGAAAACGGGCTCTATCGTCCGGCGCATGCCCTCCTCGCAGTGTCTGAATGCATCAATGACTAAAGGTCATCGGCCTGACATGTTGGAATATTTTCGTTCCCGCGAGTTGAAGGCACTGTTCGCGATAAACTTCATCCTCGAAATTTCCACGACAAATGCTTCTCGTGGTTCTCAGAAGCAGAACAGCATCGAAAAAATGGGACGAAAAGCTACCCAGGAGCCGCAAAATGGCTTCGAAAAGTGGGCTAACCCCGCCGCTGTGGGCAAGTTCCGCCCGTTTCCGCCCCTCGACGTGAACAAAGGAGCACTCGAAATCGTGAGTTGAGCGATGGTTTCCGATCAAAAGCCCCGTTCTTCCCTCCATTCTCAACTTCTCTCTTTACTCAGGTCAGCTCGCACACATTGGCTGCAAAAGACGGAAGTTACAAGCCTCGGACAACTCGTCCACCATTTTCCCTAGCTCAATTTTTGAGGGACCATAACTCCATTCCCAGAAGGTCTTGTACGATTCCAGAAGCATCATAGGAATCAGAATGGGACCGGTTTCGAAATAGGCAAAAAAACAGAAAAGCGATTTCTATAGCGAACAATGCCTTTAAGCAATATGTTTTTGTGCTTGTTTTCTCCTGAACTGCTTCACTATTTAATTTCAGCTTCATTTCTGGCATTGCACGTCGATGAACTTGGATCGTTCACAACATGGGACTAAGATTTTTCGGGCGGATATGTGTGCCTCTGCACAGTAAAGGTTCCTAATAACTCTAAATTTCGTCCCGCAATCTTCACAGGTTTCAGCTTTTTTTAAACTGCTTTTTATGGTTTTCCCTGCAACTTCTTTCATCTCGGCCACTGCCTTTGAAGGTAGTGCCCACGATAAATACAGTAGCCGAGTTCTCAACGGAAAATCGAAGGTATATTGCAACAATAATTTTAAAAGAAAAACAACTTAGAAAGCTCCGGAAATAGCCCTTTCCCTATATGGTCCTAAGCCGACGTTGCGGCAGGCACCGCCTACTCAGACAGTAGGTGTTGGCGGATCGCTGGCTTTTGGCGGACGGATCGACGTTCCCCCGCCATCGGCCCGCCAGTAGCCAGCTATCCGCCCGCCAGTGGCCAGCGATCCACCCGCCACAAGCCAGCGATCCACCCGCCATTAGCCACCGATCCTCGATGCCACACAAGGGTTATTTCGATGGTTCCCAACACGGTCTCCGTGTGCGGGACAACCCCCCCTTTAGCCGTGGGGACCATCCCCTCAGCTGCCAAAATCTATTCTCCGGCTTCTGAGTGGTCCTTTAGAGGTGACTTGAAGTCATCTTCCAGGACCACCCTCGGAATGCCGAGTGAGCATTCAGTGCAATACAGCGCCTTTTGTACCCTTCAATTTGTTTACTTTGCGCATGATACTGATACCAGAAAACTATCAAAGCAGTGGCGGGCGGATCGCTGGCTATCAAAGCCCTTGCGGGCGGATCGCCGACAGGTTGGGGAAGGACAGCCGCTTTAGAGCTTGCCGGCGATCAGCTCGCTAGCTTGATCAACTTCGCCAGGTGCCGCTATCCACCCTACAAAACGCAGCGATCTGCCCGCAGAGACAACGAGAGGCAGCGATTGGCAGCGATCCTCCCGCAGCTTGCTGGCGTACAGCACGCAGAGGCCTTGATCGGCAGCTGTAGGTCCGCACCTATTGTCTGAGTACTCTAGGGTCCACTTAGTTGATCAACAAAAACCAACTGCACTGCTGGTGAGAGGTCATTGTTGCGTAAATTTGGTCTCTTGCACTTTCGCATTGAGCATTAGGGTCGCATAGGACTATTTCGAGCACATTCTGAAACCGTTTTCCGTCAA
This sequence comes from Aplectana chamaeleonis, assembly GCA_029168955.1. Classification (NCBI taxonomy): domain Eukaryota; kingdom Metazoa; phylum Nematoda; class Chromadorea; order Rhabditida; family Cosmocercidae; genus Aplectana; species Aplectana chamaeleonis. The sequence continues at coordinate 93,085 of JAPDOI010001944.1, forward strand.
TATTGCTGCAATATGCCGCAAACCTTAGAATTTTCGGTAAAATCTGGACGACGTTATTTATCGTGGGCAATGCTTTCCACAAATTCAAGGCGTGTCGTTTTCTTGCACGTCTGCAGTACAGCTACAGTATGCTGGCATGCATCAAAGCGTAGTTTCAGGATAAAGTCAGGGCCTATTTTTCGCACCTGTTCAGAATCAAGTAGGGCATAATAATAACATCCATGTATAACAAATTCGTCGTTTGAGCAATGATCACGCTGGCTGGGGTTATAGAGCTAGAACCGAAAAACTGCCAGTATACAAAAAACATGAGTTCGCACAATCCCATCGAGAATATCTAAATTTTCAATGCAGTAATTTAGTCGCAGTGATATGCTTCAATTATGACCGAAATCTCCAATTTCGGGAGTTTTCCGATTGAAAGTGGCTTTAAAGGCACAGGACACCCAAAAAAAATAATTCCCAGAATTCATGCTTATCTTGGAGAAAGTCACACGCTGATCACAGCGGTATCTCTGAAATCGTCCATGACCCCCTTTGAGCAGAGTTATGGCTCTTCAAAGATGCCTGTATTTTGAGGGTGAAAAATTGGTGGACGAGTTGTCTCAGGCCTGTATTTCTCTTCATTCGAAATCGTTGCGTGAGAGAAAGCTAGGATAAGGAAACAGTCCAGTGATGGACTCAAGAACGACGACTTGTTGGGATTCATCCACCCATCGAGCCGCTATCGAGTTCGAAAATCTGTTTGGGGGTCGGGCCTGTGGTGGTGAGCGAAGGGGGTCGGGCCTGTGGTGGTCGCTTATATATCGCTTATTTGGAGGAAATGAGATCTGGCCTTTGGCACGTGTTATACAGGAGGGGTCTTCTACACAATTAAATGAAAATCTCAAAATTCATATCTGAGGGTGTACTGTGCCTTTAAGACCTAACAGTCGGCACAGATCGCCTTGATACTTTGCGTTCCTTATTGTGCATTGGCGCAAACTGGGTGCACGTATGCTATAACTTACGTGCATCCAGTTTGCAGCAAAGCACAATAAGGAACGCAAGTATCAGAACGACCCGTGCCGACTTTACCTAGTTGAGTAATGTTCTCTCTTAGATACTGAACGCAGCTTGAAATAGATCAAAATGAAAATGAAAACTCGACGTCATACGTTCTCTGCCAATTCAAGACTTGATGCTTCGGGGAAGCGGCCTTTATTACCCTCTATTATCATTAGGCGTGAAATTCACCTTTAGGCCCCTGTCATAGTCGGTGGATCTACTGAGTCCCACCCGGTCGATACGCATCAAATTCGTGGAGAACGGGTGGAAAAAATCAACCCACTGAGTCCGACTGCGACCGTCTGATGCCCACCGCAATCCCCCTGGTCGATACTGATATTTCTCATGCGTACAAGGGCGGGGCCAATGCACCGACTGAGTCCGACTGAGTCCCACTGAGTCCCGCTGAGTCCCACCCGGTCGATATAGGTATTTTTCACGTGATTTGCGTGCATTTTTTTCGGCCGATTGCGACCTGCCGAGTCCCGCCGCATCTCGACTCTCATCGTCTGCGCTCTGCCCAACGTGCTGCTGATACGGAAATCAGATTCATACATGTTGAAAACAAGAAAAATCAGCCACCAAACACGTTCCGATTCACAGCTGAGGTGATAATCGTCACTATCAATTGCGTGTTTCGCAGAGGAGCTTGTTGGTGCTGGGGGCAACCGGACTCAGTGGGACTCAGCAGGTTTTTCCACCCCGGACCCATCCGGACTCAGTAGGACTCAGTCGGACTCAGCAGGTTTTTCGACCGAGTCTGACCGGGGCCTTAGCGCCGTCTTCAAAGCTTATTCGCGCAAAGAGTGAATTTGCTGAGCGGCTGGATATCAATCAGCGCAAAGAGTGAATTTGCCGCGAGTGATAATGAACTATCATCATCAATTTTGACCGAGGAGTGCAGTCTGTTTTGCATGTGATAAACGATTTCAGCGAACCCGCGCTGGATACGCTGCAGGCAGAAATGAAGTTGGCTGCTTGCTATCGCGTTCAAGAGCTCACAGAAAGGGCTCCTGAAATATCTACCCCGTGATGGGGTTAAGTTTGCTGCCACTTCGAGGCTGGCCACTATACATTGGATCCGATTCGGATAATTTCGGATATCCGTCCAAATGATTCGAAATTTTGACGATTCGGTATCCGAATCACCGAAAAAACGCCAAATCCGAACCGAGCCGAAATCCGAATCACCGAAAAAACCCCAAAACCGAACCAAACCGAAATCCGAATAACCGAAAAAAAGGCCAAATCCGAACCGAACCGAAATCCGATTCACCGAAAAACGCCGAATCCGAATCGAACCGAAATCCGATTCACCGAAAAAACGCCAAATCCGAACCGAACCGAAATCCGATTCATCGAAAAACCGCCAAATCCGAATCGAACCGAAATCCGATTCACCGAATTACACAGGATTCGATTCATGAATCGAGTTTTCGATTATCCTAAATGCGTCACGATTCGATTCAATCGTGCTACTTTAAAGGCACAGGACACCCAGCGAATTGTTTTTTTAGATTTCATCCTCATCTTGGAGACGGTCACACTCTGAACACAATGGCATTTCTGAAATCGTCCAAGACCTCCTACGAACGGAGATATGGCTCCTTGAAAATGCCTGTTTTTTTCAGGGCAAAAATTTGGTGGACGAGTTGTCTCAGGCCTGTATTTCTCTTAATTCGCAGTTGCTGCACGAGAGCAAAACAGGATGAGGAGATAAATCGGAAAGAGGGTGTACGGTGCTTTTGAAGGATTCAATAGTGATCCATATACGCGCTCCAGTAGCGACGCGAGCGCGGGCTACATTTCGAATTTTATTCCAGAATTTTCTGGTTGTGTCTTTGCTTCTCCTTCGCTGTCAGTCTACGGTACTTTTCCTGACTGTGATTGTTTCTCATATTGAAAGTCTGTCTTTGCGCTTGCCAGTGGCCGTTTCAATGTTTCAAAATTGTGTCATATACATTTTCAGATACTTGTGGCTATATTCTTCTTCCTTAAAGCAATCCCAATAATCCGCATCTATCCCTTCGGTACGTTTTCTTTTTAGTCTCCTTGAATAACCGCCGTAGAATCAGAAGCTTCGTCGCTGCTGGTTGCGGACAGAGAAATTGATTTGGCGGCAACTCATGTTTAGGTTTTTTCATCATTTCATTGCTTCGATAGCGGAACGGGCCGTTTTTTCAACGAGTTTAGTGCTAAAACTGAAGTACTGATTATTCCATTATTGTCTCAAAGATGATTGCAAGTGTTTTGAACTTTTTCTCTCGCAATTCAGAGCACACATATCTGAAGCGATTTCTTCTGTATCTCCGAGAAATTACAGCGAGTCACACACGATGTCTCATTCCTGACGGCCTTCGTATCGCTTCAAATAAGGTGAAGAACTGAATGCCTAGAAGGATTGACGAATCAGATGTGGAAGTTAGGGTTTGCGCGAAAATCCTCTTAGAGCGTAAAAGCGACGAAAAGAAAAATTATTTGCCGTCGACTCAGTTGCTGGGTCCGCAATCAGCAGTGACGAAGCATTCAATTTTCTGGTGAAGACCACAAAACAATCGGAAACAGCACATTGGAAACGGCACAGATAATTTCGCCGATTCGGAACGCTGGTGCTATCTGCCCGGGTCACGGCGGGTTGCGACTGCGATTCGTTACTTCGTCTGAGTTCAGATGGTGGAAGGGACTCCATAAGAGAGAGTTTTCCACCAAAACCGAGGCGAAGCTTCGGAGCTCGTTGAAAAGCCATTCTTTGAAAAACCGAGGCAGGGAGGACGACTTTAATGAGGCGATTCTTCCATGGCTCAGGTTTTCCCAACCTATACACTGCAATCGGATTGCAATGGGTATTGAAAAAATGTAGAACATTGCAAACGCTCACAAAGTCATATCGAACACGATCAGAGGTAGAGCAACGTCTGTTCTCAGGAATACCACGTAAAACAAGAGAGCGACGACGCTCAGCTTCATGGAAGGCCTCACAAGGGACCACTTCAAACGAAAAATGGAGTTTTGAAAAACGGTCTTTTGAGGTTTTGTAGAGGAGTTAGAAAGAAACAATTTGAGATTTCAAAATACCACTCAGTCCTCACGGGTAGATCAAAAAACTATCAAAAAAAGGAAAGAAACCAGAACGTTGGATTGGGAGGGCGAAGCACAAATGTGAGCTATACAGTGGCCTTGAAATCATCTCAAAAGGTTCTCCTAAAAGTTTGAAGATGAACTCTAACTAGGTTCTCGAGTTATGACTTGTTCATTGATCCCCTGAACAATGCTCGTTGCATTCAAACCACCGATCACTGCACTGCGATAGCTAGGATGGGCTGGCATCATATCATGGCTCAGCCGGTTAGGCGTTGGATTACGAAGCAATTGAACGATAGTTCGAATACTGTGGGATCATTATGGCTGATAGTAATGGCATTTCTATGTGTTCACCTTAGTTGTTTTGAGTTTTAACAGTGTCTCTTGTTTTTTATACCTCTTTTCTTATATCGCAGAGGTAACGTGATATAAACGGAGAACGGTTTACATCAATGTTAGAAACTATAGAAATTCCGAGGTTTCGACAATTGCTGGAATATCATGAATACCCTTACCCTTCTCCCCCACATATGCCACATAAAAACCGTCCTTAATTCGGAGAAACACTTTAGAGGACCTATTTTGATATATGACGCTGGAAACAAGTTCGGACAAAATGAAACTTCGTGGACTTGTTCCTTGATCAATGACCAATATTTTTCCAACAGAAATAGTTATTGTAAACAGAAGTGGGTTTACCTAAACTACAAAATCCATTGAAGCAACCTAATACTTAAGCGCATGGCTCGAAGACGCAAGAAAAGTGTTTCGTTATCAATTCCAAAATTTTCAGTAGAACAGAACCTTTAAAAAACGCACTTTACAAGAAGACTACTTTTGGTCAGCCTGGCCATTCTGGATTAAATGTAGTTTTCTGGAGCCATTTTGGACGTAGAATCCGAGTATGCTTTTCGCATCTTCTCTGAAAAAAAAGAGACCACTCTGGAGAAAGTTACAGGCGTTTTTCCAAGCCTCGCGGCAAGGCGAGGGTACCCATCAGGGAATTTTTAGGGTGGTTTAGAAAAAAATTTCGGATTCGGCCCAAAACTTGTATGTAGGGGTAATCTAGGGTGCAGAACACGAATCTAGAGGTCGTTTGCCAAAATTCTGAGGTTTACTGTAGATTACGGTAGTTGTCATGACATAGAGGGCCTAAACCTACCTTAATAATTTGAAAATCGACAGGTGAACATCAAATTCGTATTCAGCACCCCGAATAACCCCCGTTCAGAAATTTTGAGTCAAATCTGAGACTTTGACCCAACTATCGTATACCCACCGCAATCTACCGTAATCTGTCGAAAATCGATAAACTGACCTCAGGTTTGTCATGAACACTTCAAATAACCTCCGAGAGCAAACTTTGGGTCATAAATATTTTTCGAGCTTTGTCGTCGTCGCCGAGTCAGAGGTCGAAATTTTTTTTCGCCGAAACTCCGCCCCAGGGGGTAATTTGGGGCGCTGAACCCGAATCTGAGGTCCGTTTCCTGTTTTTTAGCGAATTTGGTCAGGTTAGGGTGCATTGAGTGGCATTTTACCTACCGCAACCCATTGTTTTAGTGGTTTTTGATCTACCCGAGGACTGAGTGAAATTTTAAAATTTTAAATTGTTTATTTTTACGCCCTCTACAACTTTCAAAAGACCGTTTTTCGAAACTCCATTTTGTGTTCAAAGTGGTCCCTTGTCAGAGTCGGGTGAGGACGACTTAGCTGCCAGTGATACACATGGTGTGCCATCACGATCCACCCTGTCCCTCCTGAATTCCGAGACCTCACCGGAAACGCAGCTACATTTACAACTATTCTTCAAAGTGGAATTTTCAAGTTCAAGTGAATCAACCTTGCCTTCAAGGAACCTATTTTTTCAACAATACTGTCAAACCGTGCTTTGGAAGTGCACAAATACTGCAAGAGATCCTTGAGATGATCGGGTAAGGAGTCATCATGCAGCACACGATCGATCGGCACAGTCACAACATCATCATCGATAACAGCAGGGCACGTGGACATGATGATGAACCGGAAATCAGATAAAGCAGCACGACCAAGTACAGTTGAAGTATGCGGAGCCGTCGTAAACAGGTAAACCTTATGAGGCGGCACGAGATGAAGATGAAGAAATTAAGACCCCTGCCGCCGGGGGGAAACGCAAGTTATCCTTGAACACAGCTCGAGAAACCATAGCTCGTGAATAACGTTGACCAAGGCAGAAGAGCCAGCAAGGAAGAATAAGCTCTTAGATACAAGTCGAAAATAAGAGGTAGAAAAGTCCCGCAATGTACAGATAGGTAAGGGGTAAGTACGGGCCACCGGAAGAGAGTGACAGCCTCACGCGGGGACGATTGGTATCGACTGAATCTTCTTCGGTCTTCTTCTCATAATTTGTATATTCAGTTTTGCTGGACTCATTTTCGGCAACAAACGCAGAGGCCGGCTCTTTGGTAGGAATTCCAGGATGCTCGTCATGATGAAGGCTCACACATGTGAAGTGAATAAAAGGTGAGTAGAACGTGAAAAATCCCATGGTGTTACGTTTAGATAATTCCACTTTATTTTCAGGCTCTCTCGTTTCTGGACTGAGGAGTACGCAGCATGCAATGGGGATACTATGGATGCTGATGACAGCTCAGAAGAGAGCGAAAGCGAAGATCTGGAGTGAATGAGGCATTTATATGAAGAAATCGTGCAACAAATACAGATAATGAAATTGAAAATTTTTGATGTGATCGAAAATATTATGAATAAATGGATTCTGAAAAAAAATTTGCCTTTAACGTATGTGTGAAAACATGAACAGCTCTTCAAGCGCGCGCAGGAAATAGTGTCTTCAGTTCAGACCGTATGTTGCAAAATTGTGGGATGATCCCTCTCCAGTAGCTCTTTCCTGTTGTATCCGGCTCATTGTCCGAATCGAGTATCCAAATCCGAGAGACCGAAAAAACGCCAAATCCGAATCGAACCGAAATCCGATTCACCGAAAAAACGCCAAATCCGAACCGAACCGAAATCCGATTCACCGAAAAAAACCGTTTTTCGGATCAGGCCGAAATCCGATTATCCGAAATTTTTTGCCTCGGATCCAATGTATACTGGCCACCTCGCAGTGGGTCGAGGCGGCTTCGGCCCGCTAAGATCCGTGGCCGGGAACTATCACCGAAATCTTGCAACGCTTTCATCCCAATTTCGCACTAAACTCACATCATTTCGAGTAACATTATCCTTATTTTCGCGGCATATTCACCCCATTCTCACCTACCATAGCGGCAAATTCACCCATACAGTGAATTTAGCGCTGCAAATTATGTAGGACTTCATACCGACTTGTACATGAGCATCAAGTCTTTTTTGCTGTGGCATCAAGTCTCGGATTGGCAGATTTGTTAATGCGGCGCAAGTTCGTTTTTGTAACTGGTGGGGCCTGACAGCGGCGAGTTGTATGCTTTCCACTGATCCACAGAATGCAACTTTAGCGTTTTACAGGGGAAACATAATTTTGATACTTTGTACTCAGAGTCGGATCAATGATTTAGTGACGGAAACTAACGGCTATGGTAATGATCTCTTAGAGAGAACCAACTGTTGTTGTCCGCAACGATATCCATTCCCTCGATCATTTCTCCGCTGATTGGGTGATGCCCCGTAGCCACTCCGGTCGATATTGATTCACTTAAAGACACAGTCCAACCTCAGAATCGATTTTTCGTTTTTCTGCCTATCTTGGAGAAAATATCACGCTGATCACACTGGTGTCTCCAGAATTGCTCAGAACTGACTACGAACGGAGTTACGGCTCCTCAAAAATTTCGATTTTGAACGGCTAGAAGTTCTCGGACAAGTTGTCTCGAGCCTGTATTTTCTCGTTATTCGCAGACATCGTTTTGTAGCAGGCCACAATATAAAGCTAGCCCGAAAAAAAATCGAAGAACATAGGTTTTGAATAAAATCAATCGCGCGTCTCTTCCCTATTGAGGTCGGAAACCTGGCAGTGGGCGTTACCCATTTTTTCTTTCAAGGGGCGTGGCCGACTTTTTCCTAGCCTTTTCTAGCTTATTTGAGCGAACTGAGATTTCGCGCTTGGCAGGGTTGCTATAGGCGGCGACCGAATCATAATATCAAAAATTACCTCTGAGGTTGGACTGTGCTTTTAAGGCCGCATGCGCGATCAGAAATGGTATCGATTTAATGACATAAATCGAAGGTATTGAGCTGGTAGTATGGGATAATAACGACAAAAAAACATCAACTGGGTGCAAATACAGAAATATCCGCCAATCTATTCGAATTTTCCGGTCTGTACCAGGGCTGTGCGTAATCGAATTTTGTAATTTCGTAAATCGTAATTTTTGAAATTCCTCTTAATTCGTTAATCGTAATTCGCAACTGATAATGATTAATAATCCGAGGAATAGCCCAAACCTTGGGTGCGTTCCAAGAAGATTACCACGGGAGGAAATCATATTTGATAGTGATACCAACCAATGATAGTTTATGAGGCCACCTAAAATGAACATGTCTTTCGGCCCATCATTCGTCATATCTTATCAGACCCATTTTTCCTCCCATGGAAAACTTCTTGGAACGCACCCCTTATCGGCTGTGGAAACACCTCAGCACTACAGTGATGAAGTGTTTCCATTTCGAAGAAGGTTCGAGGTTGGGCGTGATAGCAAAAATCTGCCATGTTTTGACTTGTGATCGATGTGAATTTCAGAAGAAAATACACATTTTCAGCGGAATACTAGAATCAAAAAGACGTTCTACACATACCATGGCTCTCACCTCATTGAGAGGAACACAAAAACTACTTGAAAAAACTCATTTCTATCAATTTTCAAGTGGGTTATGACGATGTGGCAGCTTGTGAGCCCACAAAACGCAACGAAACGCTTTTTTTTTGCAAAAAATTTGCCCGGTATTGTATCGAATGCTATTTCGCAAACCCTGTGAATTTCTTCGTGGAAAAGTGTTTTTTTTTCGGGCTAGAAAAATATTTTCCCGATCCTTCTGCAGATTTCGATTCACAAAATACTAGTTTATTACTAGTATTTTTTGAACAGCTGAAAATGGATGGGTGGTGAAGATGTTTTCGAGATATTCGTGGAATTCCGCAACGAAGTGCATATTAAGTTATAACCTCTACTTGTTCTATAAGCCAGCCAGGTGTTTAGAGCCGAGCCCCATGTTGAAAGTCGATATCGGGCTGGAATTCAGTTACAGACGACCACTTTTGCAGCCTGGAGCTTGAAGGTAATCGTGCCGGGACGAAGATAATTCATGCCGGGACCTCGTGGTCCCAGCACGATTCCATTTGCACTACGTGTTGCAAGAAGGGTTTTCTGCAACCGCGGACCGGCCGATATAGACACCAAATATCTGCGTCTCTCGGGTTCATCATGGTGACGAGAGCACGTCATGGAGACAAACAACTGTGGAGCTCATCTCCTCCGACCTGGCTCGCTCATGGAGCCAGAAATGGTCGGAACCCAATAAAAGGTTTGAGGCGGTTAGTGTGAGAAGCGGAGCGGTCGGTCATACCTGAATCTCTTTATCGACATTTATACTTGGCCATATCCGACCTACTGCTAGCTGCGCCCGGCTGGGAATGTCAGGGTAAGGTCTTACCGATAATTCAATTCGGAGAGAATAGTTACATACCAGAAATGTGAAAGAAGTGTTAAATTTAGGTACATATCTATACCCTAGACCACAAATTTACATTGTTTCCTCAAGCGCATATTCTTGATTTGTAACGATTCGTTACGAGCTTGGGCCGAAATTTCGTAAATCATAAATCGTAAAAAAATTGCCAAAAACACCCTTCGTGAATCGTAATTTGTAATTCGTAATCACGCACAGCCCTGGTCTGTACTAGAGCGCACGCGTCCTTGGAAGCTTCAAAAACTAGTCAAAGTGACTGTATTCGATCGACCAATCTGGAATCTCAAATTACGGGGTGGAGACTGCAAAGCGAATGAGAGGCGAGTGCGAAATTTATTCACTCGATCTGACTCAAACATTTTAGTTTTGACCGGTCTTTGACTCTTCCTACGGCGTGGTCGTTATTTTTGGACCCATATGACCCCAGTAAGGTCGTTATCTCAACAACGTTATCGAGCGTGTGTGCTGCCTTCAACGTAAACCAGCGAACGAAAACTAGCACTGCGTCTGGATACGTCCCGGACTCATGAGCAGTGAATATTAATCGCAGTTTACTATCCTGGATCTCGCTGGTTCTCGGACTGTGCCCATCGCTGTCCACCCTGCTCTTCTTCGTAGGTCAATCTCCTTCGACACGTCCTTTTTCATACTGAATTATCGTCCTAGGTAGTATAGCTTGACGACTCGATTTTGTTTCGAATAATCGAGTTTTTGGATAATTCGATTTTTCAAAAATTCAAATAATCGAGTTTTCGACTGACTCGATTTTTCAGAATTTCGAATAATCGAGTTTTCGACTAGCTCGATTCTTCAGAATTTTCAGTAATCAGTTTTCGACTAACTCGACTTTTCCAAATTTCGAATGATCCAATTTTCGACTAACTCGGTTTTTTTGAAGTTTCGAATAATCGAGTAGTCGAATGACTTGATGAATCGACTCGACATAAGTGTATTAGGTAGGCACAGCTATCAACTCGATCCACTTCGTTTTCTTCCAGGTGGATCGATCCGTCGTCGCACCACTGGTTGGTCATGGTCTGAGCCTTCCCCATGTTCATTGTCAAACCGATCGCGCTGCTCGCGCTATTCAGTCCATTCTACATTTCGATCATCTCCTGAGTGCTGCCACTGATAATCACAAAATCGTCTGCGAACCTTAGATCGGACAGCTTCTTCCCATCGATGTTCAAACCCTTCTCTTCCCAACCGAGTTTGCTCATCGCATGCTGTAGGACAGTCGTGAAGAACTTCGGCGATATTGTGTCATCTTGCCAGACTCCTTCCTCGATTGGAATGCTTAGTTTATTTTCAAATAACTGTACCGTTGTTGATGTTCCCGCATTGCACAGTTCCAGAATTTTCACGTATGCAGAATCCACTCCGACATGCAACAAAGCGTTTAGAACAGCGTTTGTCTCCACCGAGTCGAATGCTTTTTTTTGTAATCAACGGACGTCAGGCACAAGGGCAGTTTGTATTTACGGCATCGTTCAATCAATTGGGACACGGTGTGGATGTGATCCATGATACAGAAACCCTTCCTGAATCCTGCTTGCTCTGCAGGTTGGTGAGCGTCAACTGTGGTCTCCATACGAGTGAGGATTATCTTGGTGAAGGTATATGGGATTCCAAATGTCGAGGTGAATTGAGAAGGGATCCATCCGCTGCGTATTCGGGAATAACCGAGAAATAGCTGGTTACCGCCGTATAGCCGAGAAACAGCCGCCAAATAATGCTCTCCTCGAAATAGCCGCCGAATAATGCTCACTGCAAAATATCCGAGAAATCATGCTCTTCGGGGTAGCATACGACGCATTCTTGAAACATGATTCATATGCCAACATCGCGTCGGTTCAAAGACCCAAGTTTGAAGTAATTAGACCCCGCTCAGCCTCTGGAGGCCCCGCCCAACCGCTGGCGGACTCGGGCCATGGCTCGGCGAGCTGGCGATGACCGCGTTGCGTGTCGGTAATTTTTGGTTATTTTTCATTATACCTCTTTCGTTCTTTGAAAATTCCTCGGTTATCTCGCGAAAAAACCGAGAAAAAGTCAAAAAATAGCCCACCAAAAGCCGCTGCAAAGCTTGGCTGGCTATTTCAGGACTGTTTCTCGGCCAAAACCTTCAGAGTTGGCTATCGCACTCGGCCACTCGCGGAAAAATTTGCGTGGGCAGAAAACGTCAGTATAAAGATATAAATTTAAAGTAGAGAATGTAAATAAAGCGATTCAATTTAAAAGTAATTTCATTAATTTAATTTTAATCTGAACAAAGTAGATAAGTTGTGATTTGAAGGGTTTCAGATGTTCCGTTGTCCCTTCCAGAGCGTTTCAGCGCACATTTACAGTGGGGTTTAGTGAATTTTATTGTTTTTTTTTCTGCTGAATATTTAATCCGGATGAATACTCGAATATTTTAATATTGAAAAAGTGGATTATTGGGTTATTCGAATATTCAAAGAAGTAGAATATTCGGGATATTCGAATATTCGAATACTCAAAGAAGTGGATGATCCACGTTATTCGAATATTCAAAGAAGTAGATTATTCCAAATGTTCGTTCATTCAAATATTCAAAAAAATTATTTGATGCAACACTCTAGTATGCATGCAACCATTCCTCGTGAGATCGTTCATATCTCAGATACTTGTGGCTAAAGGCAGTGTCCACAATAAAAATAGCTTTCGAGTTTCCACCAGAAAACGAGGTTTGGAGTCTGACTGTTTCATCAGTGAAGAAAGAATCATGAAAAACGCTGCGAAACATCCAAAATCAGCTCTTTTTTTTGAAAGCCAAATTTCAACGGTGGATGAGTTGCGCGGGCATGGGCCTGAACTAGACAGCGTGCGCAAATGCGCCCTAATGCTAACACTCAGCCGCGCTCGCGCTCTAATGCTAATGTAGAAGCGGACCAAACTGTTCCTCGGAAAACTCGACCGCGAGCGGAAGGGCTAGCGCGAGCGTACTTCGGAGCCGTATGGAGCTCTTCCGTTTTTTCGACCCCAGTGCTCCAATGAGACCCTGAACATTAGATTTCCGGCCAAAAACCGAGGACGAAATTTATCGTGGACACTGCCTTTAAGTTCCTGAGGACAATAGACCTGATTTGGTCGTTATCACACGGTCGAGGGGAGGGGAGCGAGACGTCCCCCTGGAAGGGAACGTCTTGCCCCTCTCCCCTCAAGTTGTACACAACGAATGACGTTTGAAGCAGTCGAGTCGGGGGGGGGGACAAGGGAAGTTCGCTCCACGGTTGTTCCCACGGCCTCCCCCCGAGAACGATGGACGAGAAAACAAAGCCGCACTGTATACGATGATGCAATCTGGCTAGTCTTGAGGTGGTCTCGTACTTCGCAAGTTGAGGGAGCAGGTTTGCCACTCAAAGACAGTGTAAGGCATCTCTGTCCGGATTTCAGGGCGAGATAATAAGCTTCTCTGAAATTTGTCGTCAGAGGTGAATATTTTTGGCCCTATTCCAGTTTTCCAAGAACAGGAAACTGTTGAAAACAACGAGTTTTGGCAAGCTGATTTTTGATCAATCAATGAACAATGGTTCATGGGTTGCGAGCACATGGTGAAGACCGGCGAACGGGAGAACAAAGGAAGACTTGCTGGCCGGAAGTCCCCTCCGCCTCCCCTCGATTCGGGGGAAGTTCCCCAGTTGTTTCGAGGGAAGTTCCATTGTTGTTCTCGGAAACATCCACACCAATATCTCAGTGATGGCCTGGAAGATCTCTGGCAATTATGCTCCAGAATACTATGGACTACTAATTCGTGCTTCTTGGTTCCACTGGAACACAAAAGAAATAAATCTGGAATCTTAGTGTTTTCATGTGTTCTGTGTCAAGTTGTTCACCTTAAAGGCAGTCTTCAGGACGAATAGCGTCTCCGAGTTTCATTAAGAAATCGTATGTAACGGGGTCCATTGCAAGAATGGTGGTGAAAATAATAGCTACACCCTGTCCCGAACGAGATGGCGAGCCTAGAGTCCAAAGAAGCAGCGCGCCGCCATCTGCGTCTCTGACATCATCAGCGACCTGAAGCACTTGGATCGAAGTTAAAGTTGTCTGAGACACTATAGAGACTGCAACCAAACAAAGAAGGAAAATAATGGCCTCAGACAAGTTAAAACAGCTCGATTGTCGAGTTTACGGTGAAATCCACGGGTTAGACGACTCTTTGCGCTCCGACCTGTTATCCATTTCCTGAAAAATTTTCCCTGCCACGTGAAAAATAAAATATGTATCGAGAGTGAATATCACGAGCATTTTGAGAGAAAAGAACGCAAAAAAAGCAATGGAGTATGTAAGAAAATGAAGAGAGAAAGTTAAAAAACGTTCAAAATACGAAAATGTCAGAGACGCAGAGGGCGGCGCGCTGCTTCTTTGGGCTCTACGCTTGCCATCTCGTTTGGGACAGGGCATAGCAGTTATTTTGCTATTATTGTTGCAATAAACCCCGGTACATTCAATTTCTGGTAAGATCTCGAACGCAAATTTTATGGTGAATACCGCCTTTAATTCAGGATGGTGCTTCTCAGAACAATCTAAAATTCTCAGGAAATAAGTCTTGATGATGTTTTACCTGTATTGTCATCCGTACTTCTCGTCCGCTCGAAAATGACAAGGTGCCTTTATGATAAAGGAACGCCAGCATAGTACTGTGGCAAACTATATTGAGGATCCCGATAACATAGTTGGAAACCGTGTTGAGCCTGAAGAATGTTTTCTATACCCGTGCCAACGGATGTCCCAATTTTTTTGGAAACTAACATGCTGAAAAGCTCTACGTTTCGAGTCTTCAGAACGCTATATATCATTAGTGAATCATTCCAGTGAACCCCCAAGATTCTTGTATGAGCGATGACCAGAAATAGAATGAAAGCAAGCAGAGGAATTAGGAGACTTGCCTGAAAAGAAACTATTCCGAAGATTTGCGTGATATGGTAGCCATGAGAGGAATGGAAAATTCGGTATCATACCATTGTGATTTCTCGTGTTAGGTACCTTTTAGATGCAAGTGGAAACAGTGTATAAACAAGACGATGAACGGTCAGCAGCACACTCAGCACTACAGAGGAAAAGAATGGAGCCCACGCCAATGCACCCACAGTCTAAAAAATCTATCTAAAACATGGTTTACGCAACACTCAGTTTAGTGAGTTTCAATTAGTCCCACACGCCGAGAACAAACAAACTTTGTCCACCTCTCTGCCTTTACACTTTTGTAGGCAATGCTATCCAAAAGCTGCTACTGCAGAAAAAAATCAACTTCATTGTTTTCGTCAAACCACACACGCACACACGTTGAGTGGTATTCTATCATCAGCACAGTACCCTTTTAACACGTTCGCGCGCTTGCTTTCTGTGGCACATATCCCGGCAGGTTTCAAAATCCACCATCTTTTTTTAAGGCAGTGTTCACGATAAAACTGCCTTCAAGTTGTCGCGGAAAATCGAATGTAGTGGGGTCCATTGCAACAATAAAGACGAAGAAACGGCTTAATAGGAGCCATAGATAACACTATTCGGCCACCAAACTTGTCAAGCCTAGCTTGCTCGGATGAGTCCGGGCGGAGAAAGCAGCGGAGCGGTCGGTCGTAGCAAATTATAAGAGTGATAAGGAGATGTTGGCATGAAAAACCCGATAAGCTTTGCTTCGACCGGCTCAAAATGAGGAAGCTAGGCTATATGTGCTACCAGCGGCGTCGGCCGGCTGACGCCTGCCTCTGCCGCTGGGGTCCGGCTGCGCCGGCCCATTTGCCGGCTTCGCCGGCATCTTGAGTATAATCGACATCCGCTGATTCTATGTGAGTTGGCGTTCAGAAGTTCTCACGCTTGCCGGCTATCGCCGGCCTCTTTCGCTGGAGTCCGGTTGCGCCGGCCCATGAGCTGGTTTCGACGACAACGCTCGAGCAATCAAAAGTTACTAAGCATTTCAAACCTTGCAAACCTTGCTAACCTACTTTCTTATGTAGTTGCACACCGACCCTTCTCTAGTTTTGAGAGGTCCTAAAATGGTAGCTCATTTATACCCATTTCTGTCATGATAAAGACAACCGCTGTTTCAGATTTAGTAAAGGCGTCCGGCTCACTCCCGCTTCGGTCCTGCACACTATCTACGGCGTCCGGCGCACTCGCAATCGAATCCCGCATACTCCCTACGGCCCCTGGCGCACTCCCACTTGGGTCCCACACATTATCTACGGCGTCCTGCGCACTCCCACTTGGGTCTCGCACACATTATCTACGGCGTCCTGCGCACTCCCACTTGAATCCCGCACGCCTCCTACGACGTCCGGCGCACTCGCATATGGGTCCCACACACTTCCTGCGGCGTCCTGCGCGTTCCCACTTGAGTCCCGCACACTTTATACGGCCTACTGCGCACTCCCAATTGGGTCCCACACACTTTCTACAGCGTCCGGCGCACTCTACCTTGGGTCCCGCACACTTCCTACGACGTCCTGCGCGTTCCCACTTGAGTCCCGCACACTTTCTACGGCGTACTGCGCTCACCCACTTCGGTCCCGCACACTTTTCATGAGTCCTGCGCACTCCCTCTTGGGTCCCGCACACTTTCTACGGCGTCCGGCGCACTCTACCTTGGGTCCCGCACACTATCTACGGCGTCCTGAGCACTCCCACTTGGCTCCCGCATACTCCCTACTGCGTTTGGCGCACTCCCACTTGGATCCCGCATACCCCCTATGGCGTCTGGCGCACTCCCACTTGGGTCCCACACACTTTTTTCGGCATCCGGCGCACTCTCACTTGGGTCCCGCCCACTTTCTTCGGCGTTTGGCGTACTTCCACTTGAATCCCGCACGCCTCCTACGACGTCCGGCGCACTCGCATATGGGTCCCACACACTTCCTGCGGCGTCCCGCGCACTCCCACTTGGGTCCCGCACTCTTTTTATGAGTCCTGAGCACTCTCACTTGGGTCCCGCCCACTTTCTTCGGCGTTTGGCGCACTCGCATTTGGATCCCACACATTATCTACGGCGTCCTGCGCACTCCCACTTGGGTCCCACACACTTTCTACAGCGTCCGGCGCACTCTACCTTGGGTCCCGCACACTTCCTACGACGTCCGGCGCACTCGCATTCGGGTCCAACACACTTCCTGCGGCGTCCTGCGCGTTCCCACTTGGGTCCCGCACACTTTATACGGCCTACTGCGCACTCCCAATTGGGTCCCGCACACGTTCTTCGGCGATTGGCGCACTTCCACTTGAATCCCGTACGCTTCCTACGACGTCCGGCGCACTCGCATATGGGTCCCACACACATCCTGCGGCGTCCCGCGCATTCCCACTTGGGTCCCGCACACTTTCTTCGCAGTCCGGCGCACTCGCATTTGGGTCCCACATACTTTATCTGGCGTCAGGCGCACTCTACCTTGGGTCCCGCCCACTTCCTACGGCGTCCGGCAAACTCTACCTTGGATCCTGCACACCTTCTACGGCGTCCTGAGCACTCCCACTTGGTTCCCGCATACTCCCTACTGCGTTTGGCGCACTCCCACTTGGATCCCGCATACTCCCTACGGCGTCTGGCGCACTATCACTTGGGTCCCACACACTTTCTACAGCGTCCGGCGCACTCGCATTCGGGTCCCACACACTTCCTGCGGCGTCCTGCGCATTCCCACTTAAGTCCCGCACACTTTCTACGGCGTACTGCGCACTCCCAATTGGGTCCCGCACACATTCTTCGGCGTTTGCCGCACTTCCACTTGAATCCCGCACACTTCCTACGACGTCCGGGGCACTCGCATATGGGTCCCACACAATTCCTGCGGCGTCCCGCGCATTCCCACTTGGGTCCCGCACACTTTCTACGGCGTCAGGCGCACTCTACCTTGGGTCCCACACACTATCTACGGCGTCCTGAGCACTCCCACTTGGTTCCCGCATACTCCCTACTGCGTTTGGCGCACTCCCACTTGGATCCCGCATACTCCCTATGGCGTCTGGCGCACTCGCATTTGGGTACCACACACTTCCTGCGGCGTCCTGCGCGTTCCCACTTGAGTCCCAAACACTTTCTACGGCGTTTGGCGTACTTCCACTTGAATCCCGCACGCCTCCTACGACGTCCGGCGCACTCGCATATGGGTCCCACACACTTCCTGCGGCGTCCTGCGCGTTCCCACTTGAGTCCCGCACACTTTTTATGAGTCCTGAGCACTCCCACTTGGGTCCCGCCCACTTTCTTCGGCGTTTGGCGCACTCGCATTTGGAGCCCACACATTATCTACGGCGTCCTGCGCACTCCCACTTGGGTCCCACACACTTTCTGCAGCGTCCGGCGCACTCTACCTTGGGTCCCGCACACTTCCTACGACGTCCGGCGCACTCGCATTCGGGTCCCACACACTTCCTGCGGCGTCCTGCGCGTTCCCACTTGAGTCCCGCACACTTTCTACGGCCTACTGCGCACTCCCAATTGGGTCCCGCACACGTTCTTCGGCGATTGGCGCACTTCCACTTGAATCCCGTACGCTTCCTACGACGTCCGGCGCACTAGCATATGGGTCCCACACACTTCCTGCGGCGTCCTGCGCACTCCCATTTGGGTCCCGCACACTTTCTACGGCGTTCTGCGCACTCCTACTTGAGTCCCGCACATTTTCTTTGGCGTCCTGAGCACTCCCACTTGGGTCCCGCACACTCTCTTCGGCATCCGGCGCACTCGCATTTGGGTCCCAAATACTTTATCTGGCGTCAGGCGCACTCTACCTTGGGTCCCGCCCACTTCCTACGGCGTCCGGCGCACTCTACCTTAGATCCTGCACACCTTCTACGGCGTCCTGAGCACTCCCACTTGGTTCCCGCATACTCCCTACTGCGTTTGGCGCACTCCCACTTGGATCCCGCATACTCCCTACGGCGTCTGGCGCACTATCACTTGGGTCCCACACACTTTCTACAGCGTCCGGCGCACTCGCATTTGGGTCCCACACACTTCCTGCGGCGTCCTGAGCATTCCCACTTAAGTACCGCACACTTTCTACGGCGTACTGCGCACTCCCAATTGGGTCCCGCACACATTCTTCGGCGTTTGGCGCACTTCCACTTGAATCCCGCACACTTCCTACGACGTCCGGCGCACTCGCATATGGGTCCCACACACCTGCGGCGTCCCGTGCACTCCCGCGGGTCCCGCACACTTCTCTGACGTTCTGCACTCTACGGATCGCACACTTCCTACAACGTTCTGCGCACTCCCACTTGGGTCCCACACACTTTCTGCAGCGTCCGGCGCACTCTACCTTGGGTCCCGCACACTTCCTACGACGTCCGGCGCACCCGCATTTGGGTCCCACACACTTCCTGCGGCGTCCCGCGCACTCCCACTTGGGTCCCGCATACTTTATACGGCGTTCTGCGCACTCGTATTTAGATCCCACACATTATCTACGGCGTCCTGCGCACTCCCACTTGGGTCCCACACACTTTCTACAGCGTCCGGCGCACTCTACCTTGGGTCCCGCACACTTCCTACGACGTCCGGCGCACTCGCATTCGGGTCCCACACACTTCCTGCGGCATCCTGCGCGTTCCCACTTGAGTCCCGCACACTTTATACGGCCTACTGCGCACTCCCAATTGGGTCCCGCACACGTTCTTCGGCGATTGGCGCACTTCCATTTGAATCCCGTACGCTTCCTACGACGTCCGGCGCACTAGCATATGGGTCCCACACACTTCCTGCAACGTCCCGCGCACTCCCATTTGGGTCCCGCACACTTTCTACGGCGTTCTGCGCACTCCTACTTGAGTCCCGCACATTTTCTTTGGCGTCCTGAGCACTCCCACTTGGGTCCCGCACACTTTTTATGAGTCCTGAGCACCCCCACTTGGGTCCCGCCCACTTTCTTCGGCGTTTGGCGCACTCGTATTTGGATCCCGCACATTATCTACGGCGTCCTGCGCACTCCCACTTGGGTCCCACACACTTTCTACAGCGTCCGGCGCACTCTACCTTGGGTCCCGCACACTTCCTACGACGTCCGGCGCACTCGCATTCGGGTCCCACACACTTTCTGCGGCGTCCTGCGCGTTCCCACTTGAGTCCCGCACACTTTATACGGCCTACTGCGCACTCCCAATTGGGTCCCGCACATTTTCTTTGGCGTCCTGAGCACTCCCACTTGGGTCCCACACACTTTCTACAGCGTCCGGCGCACTCTACCTTGGGTCCCGCCCACTTCCTTACGGCGTCCGGCGCACTCGCATTACGGCGTCCCACACATCCTGCACACCTTCTACGGCGTTGTGAGCACTGCGCTTGATTCCCGCATACTCCCTACTGCGTTTGGCGCACTCCCACTTGTATCCCGCATACTCCCTACGGCGTCTGGCGCACTCCCCAATTGGGTCCCGCACACGTTCTGCGGCGTCCGGCGCACTCTGCACTTGGGTCCCGCACACTTCCTACGACGTCCGGCGCACTAGCATATGGGTCCCAAACACTTCCTGCGGCGTCCTGCGCACTCCCATTTGGGTCCCGCACACTTTCTACGGCGTTCTGCGCACTCGTACTTAGAGTCCCGCACACTTTCTACGGCGTACTGCGCACTCCCAATTGGGTCCCGCACACATTCTTCGGCATCCGGCGCACTCGCATTTGGGTCCCAAATACTTTATCTGGCGTCAGGCGCACTCTACCTTGGGTCCCGCCCACTTCCTACGGCGTCCGGCAAACTCTACCTTGGATCCTGCACACCTTCTACGGCGTCCTGAGCACTCCCACTTGGTTCCCGCATACTCCCTACTGCGTTTGGCGCACTCCCACTTGGATCCCGCATACTCCCTACGGCGTCTGGCGCACTATCACTTGGGTCCCACACACTTTCTACAGCGTCCGGCGCACTCGCATTTGGGTCCCA
Source organism: Aplectana chamaeleonis (assembly GCA_029168955.1). Taxonomy (NCBI): domain Eukaryota; kingdom Metazoa; phylum Nematoda; class Chromadorea; order Rhabditida; family Cosmocercidae; genus Aplectana; species Aplectana chamaeleonis. The sequence continues at coordinate 113,766 of JAPDOI010001944.1, forward strand.
CACACTTCCTGCGGCGTCCTGAGCATTCCCACTTGGGTCCCGCACACTTTCTACGGCGTACTGCGCACTCCCAATTGGGTCCCGCACACATTCTTCGGCGTTTGGCGCACTTCCACTTGAATCCCGCACACTTCCTACGACGTCCGGGGCACTCGCATATGGGTCCCGCATACTTCCTACAACGTTCTGCGCACTCCCACTTGGGTCCCACACACTTTCTGCAGCGTCCGGCGCACTCTACCTTGGGTCCCGCACACTTCCTACGACGTCCGGCGCACCCGCATTTGGGTCCCACACACTTCCTGCGGCGTCCCGCGCACTCCCACTTGGGTCCCGCATACTTTCTACGGCGTTCTGCGCACTCGTATTTAGATCCCACACATTATCTACGGCGTCCTGCGCACTCCCACAAGGGTCCCACACACTTTCTACAGCGTCCGGCGCACTCTACCTTGGGTCCCGCACACTTCCTACGACGTCCGGCGCACTCGCATTCGGGTCCCACACACTTCCTGCGGCGTCCTGCGCGTTCCCACTTGAGTCTCGCACACTTTATACGGCCTACTGCGCACTCCCAATTGGGTCCCGCACACGTTCTTCGGCGATTGGCGCACTTCCATTTGAATCCCGTACGCTTCCTACGACGTCCGGCGCACTAGCATATGGGTCCCACACACTTCCTGCGGCGTCCCCCGCACTCCCATTTGGGTCCCCCACACTTTCTACGGCGTTCTGCGCACTCCTACTAGAGTCCCGCACATTTTCTTTGGCGTCCTGAGCACTCCCACTTGGGTCCCGCACACTTTTTATGAGTCCTGAGCACTCCCACTTGGGTCGCGCCCACTTTCTTCGGCGTTTGGCGCACTCGTATTTGGATCCCACACATTATCTACGGCGTCCTGCGCACTCACACTTGGGTCCCACACACTTTCTACAGCGTCCGGCGCACTCTACCTTGGGTCCCGCACACTTCCTACGACGTCCGGCGCACTCGCATTCGGGTCCCACACACTTTCTGCGGCGTCCTGCGCGTTCCCACTTGAGTCCCGCACACTTTATACGGCCTACTGCGCACTCCCAATTGGGTCCCGCACATTTTCTTTGGCGTCCTGAGCACTCCCACTTGGGTCCCGCACACTCTCTTCGGCATCCGGCGCACTCGCATTTGGGTCCCAAATACTTTATCTGGCGTCAGGCGCACTCTACCTTGGGTCCCGCCCACTTCCTACGGCGTCCGGCGCACTCTACCTTAGATCCTGCACACCTTCTACGGCGTCCTGAGCACTCCCACTTGTAGCCCGCATACTCCCTACGGCGTCTGGCGCACTCCCACTTGGGTCCCACACACTTTCTGCAGCGTCCGGCGCACTCTACCTTGGGTCCCGCACACTTCCTACGACGTCCGGCGCACCCGCATTTGGGTCCCACACACTTCCTGCGGCGTCCCGCGCACTCCCACTTGGGTCCCGCATACTTTATACGGCGTTCTGCGCACTCGTATTTAGATCCCACACATTATCTACGGCGTCCTGCGCACTCCCACTTGGGTCCCGCACACTTTCTACGGCGTTCTGCGCACTCCTACTTGAGTCCCGCACAATTTCTTTGGCGTCCTGAGCACTCCCACTTGAGTCCCGCACACTTTCTTCGGCATCCGGCGCACTCGCATTTGGGTCCCAAATACTTTATCTGGCGTCAGGCGCACTCTACCTTGGGTCCCGCCCACTTCCTACTGCGTCCGGCAAACTCTACCTTGGATCCTGCACACCTTCTACGGCGTCCTGAGCACTCCCACTTGGTTCCCGCATACTCCCTACTGCGTTTGGCGCACTCCCACTTGGATCCCGCATACTCCCTACGGCGTCTGGCGCACTATCACTTGGGTCCCACACACTTTCTACAGCGTCCGGCGCACTCGCATTCGGGTCCCACACACTTCCTGCGGCGTCCTGCGCATTCCCACTTAAGTCCCGCACACTTTCTACGGCGTACTGCGCACTCCCAATTGGGTCCCGCACACATTCTTCGGCGTTTGCCGCACTTCCACTTGAATCCCGCACACTTCCTACGACGTCTGGCGCACTCCCACTTGGGTCCCACACACTTTCTACAGCGTCCTGCGCACTCCCACTTGGGTCCCACACACTTTCTACAGCGTCCGGCGCACTCGCATTTGGGTCCCACACACTTCCTGCGGCGTCCTGAGCATTCCCACTTGGGTCCCGCACACTTTTTATGAGTCCTGAGCACCCCCACTTGGGTCCCGCCCACTTTCTTCGGCGTTTGGCGCACTCGTATTTGGATCCCACACATTATCTACGGCGTCCTGCGCACTCCCACCTGGGTCCCACACACTTTCTACAGCGTCCGGCGCACTCTACCTTGGGTCCCGCACACTTCCTACGACGTCCGGCGCACTCGCATTCGGGTCCCACACACTTCCTGCGGCGTCCTGCGCGTTCCCACTTGAGTCCCGCACACTTTATACGGCCTACTGCGCACTCCCAATTGGGTCCCGCACACGTTCTTCGGCGATTGGCCCACTTCCACTTGAATCCCGTACGCTTCCTACGACGTCCGGCGCACTAGCATATGGGTCCCACACACTTCCTGCGGCGTCCTGCGCACTCCCATTTGGGTCCCGCACACTTTCTACGGCGTTCTGCGCACTCCTACTTGAGTCCCGCACATTTTCTTTGGCGTCCTGAGCACTCCCACTTGGGTCCCGCACACTCTCTTCGGCATCCGGCGCACTCGCATTTGGGTCCCAAATACTTTATCTGGCGTCAGGCGCACTCTACCTTGGGTCCCGCCCACTTCCTACGGCGTCCGGCGCACTCTACCTTAGATCCTGCACACCTTCTACGGCGTCCTGAGCACTCCCACTTGGTTCCCGCATACTCCCTACTGCGTTTGGCGCACTCCCACTTGGATCCCGCATACTCCCTACGGCGTCTGGCGCACTATCACTTGGGTCCCACACACTTTCTACAGCGTCCGGCGCACTCGCATTTGGGTCCCACACACTTCCTGCGGCGTCCTGAGCATTCCCACTTAAGTACCGCACACTTTCTACGGCGTACTGCGCACTCCCAATTGGGTCCCGCACACATTCTTCGACGTTTGGCGCACTTCCACTTGAATCCCGCACACTTCCTACGACGTCCGGCGCACTCGCATATGGGTCCCACACAATTCCTGCGGCGTCCCGCGCACTCCCACTTGGGTCCCGCACACTTTCTACGGCGTTCTGCGCACTCCTACTTGAGTCCCGCACACCTTCTACGGCGTTTGGCGCACTCGCATTTGGAGCCCACACATTATCTACGGCGTCCTGCGCACTCCCACTTGGGTCCCGCCCACTTCCTACGGCGTCCGGCGCACTCTACCTTGGATCCTGCACACCTTCTACGGCGTTTGGCGCACTCGCATTTGGAGCCCACACATTATCTACGGCGTCCTGCGCACTCCCACTTGGGTCCCACACACTTTCTGCAGCGTCCGGCGCACTCGCAATTGTCCCGCACATTTTCTTTGGCGTCCTGAGCACTCCCACTTGGGTCCCGCACACTTTATATGAGTCCTGACCACTCCCACCTTGGGTCCCGCCCACTTTCTTCTACGGCGTTTGGCGCACTCGTATTTGGATCCCGCACATTATCTACGGCGTCCTGCGCACTCCCACTTGGGTCCCGCACACTTTCTTCGGCGCCCTGAGCACTCCCACTTGGGTTCCGTACACTTCCTACGGCGTCCGGCGCACTCCCACGGGTCCCACACACTTTCTACGGCGTCCTGCGCACTCCCACTTGAGTCCCGCACACTTTATACGGCCTACTGCGCACTCCCAATTGGGTCCCGCACATTTTCTTTGGCGTCCTGAGCACTCCCACTTGGGTCCCGCACACTCTCTTCGGCGTTCTGCGCACTCCTACTTGAGTCCCGCACAATTTCTTTGGCGTCCTGAGCACTCCCACTTGAGTCCCGCACACTTTCTTCGGCATCCGGCGCACTCGCATTTGGGTCCCAAATACTTTATCTGGCGTCAGGCGCACTCTACCTTGGGTCCCGCCCACTTCCTACGGCGTCCGGCGCACTCTACCTTAGATCCTGCACACCTTCTACGGCGTTGTGAGCACTCCCACTTGATTCCCGCATACTCCCTACTGCGTTTGGCGCACTCCCACTTGTATCCCGCATACTCCCTACGGCGTCTGGCGCACTCCCACTTGGGTCCCACACACTTTCTGCAGCGTCCGGCGCACTCTACCTTGGGTCCCGCACACTTCCTACGACGTCCGGCGCACCCGCATTTGGGTCCCACACACTTCCTGCGGCGTCCCGCGCACTCCCACTTGGGTCCCGCATACTTTATACGGCGTTCTGCGCACTCGTATTTAGATCCCACACATTATCTACGGCGTCCTGCGCACTCCCACTTGGGTCCCGCACACTTTCTACGGCGTTCTGCGCACTCCTACTTGAGTCCCGCACATTTTCTATGGCGTCCTGAGCACTCCCACTTGGGGCCCGCACACTTTCTTCGGCGTCCGTCGCGCTCGCATTTGGGTCCCAAATACTTTATCTGGCGTCAGGCG
>JAPDOI010001945.1:0-118206 GCA_029168955.1 Aplectana chamaeleonis
GCGAATCTCGGCTCCTTTCGACCTGGCTCGCCTATAGAGGCCTACAGAGTTGAAGTCGCGGCGTTGCTCGCAGCGACAAACAGCGGTAAGGGGTCTGCAGAGTTGCAGAGACCGGCGAGTGGTCGCCGAGTGTCAGCCTTGACGCGGCGACAAAATTGTTTCGAAACATTATCGTCGCGGCGTCGGTTGCCGCTCACTGGCGGTGATGTAGGGCCGTCACGGCGTCAATACACTCTGCGGTGCCCCCTCGTCGCCCATCACGCCGCGTCAGTCGCCATCGTCGCCGATTGTAATCGATATTACATCATCCAGTGCTGTTCATCGCTGCGATCAACGCCGCTACTTCAACTCTGCGGACCCCTGTAGGTGATACAGTAACAATTACATTTGGCGACTAGGGCGCCCGACGCCGCGTGAAGGGCGATGAGGGGGCACCGCAGTGTTTTGACATCGCGACAACCCTGCGTCGCTGCCCGGGCAGATCGCGGGCGCATGGAAGGCCGAGCGACATCCACCCGCGATCCGACCGCCATCGTCCTAGGATGAATCCCGCTTGGAGACAATGCCATAATGCTGATCGCGATCCGACTCACGAACTCCGCATGGGCCGCAATCCTACCGAAACTTCAATGGCCGCCGTCGATCCGACCGGCGCCTTGACATCCTCTCGCGATCAGCCCGGCAAGCCTTTTGCTTACCGCCATTCACCCGCTATCCTCCCGCGAGCTACCCGGAGAGGCCTTCCAGCAGCGTCGGTTTGACCGGTGTTACTATCTGGGGCGGCATGCATGAACGCTGCGAAGAAGGTCAGGGAGCCGCTCCGCGTTCTCCGTGCGAAGCGTCGAGCCAGAGGTGACCCGAAAAACATGCCGTCGGCTTGACGTTGGGACGCAAGCTTACTACACACAGCAAACCCCACGCCTAACAGCTGTTTTTTGATTTGGTTTTTATCTAGAACGGCTTTATTGCTGTGAAACTTTAGAGCCAAACCGGAAAATTATTCAAAAAATAATTAACTATAAAGAAATCAAAAAAGACCGAAATTAAGCACGATTAAAATTTAAAACAAAAACAGTTAGGCGCGGCGCGGCTCCCTGACCTCCTTCGCAGCGTTCATGCATGCCGCCCCTGAGTATATATGTATAACGGGGTAGAGCTTCTGCCCGCAGTTGCAGACCATCGGTTTTTGCGGACTGTACCTTGAAGGCAATCGGGCTAGGACGAAGATTAATCGTGACAGGATTTTGTGGTCCCAGCAGGCTTCTGTTTGCACTACGTGCTGCAACAGCGGTTGCCTGCAACTGCGGACTGGAATTTTTAACTGTAATACTTTGGGCCAAAACTTCGTAAATGGTAAATCGTAAACGATTTGCGAAAAAACGCCCGCAATTTTTAAAGGCAGTGTTCACGAAGAAAAAGTTGCACTTTTTGGCTAAAACATAAGCTTTGGATCCCTCTAAGAAGATCAAGAACGGAAGTGCGACGAAAAACGGCCGGTAAGTGGGTGAAAATCTCGTGGGCCAGGCAATCCATTGGGCCACTCCGCCCACGTCCTATAACAGTTCCCCTGAATTTGTGGTTAAATGAGCGATGGTTTCCCATCTAAAGCCCCGTTCTTCCCTTCATTCTCAACGTCTCTCTTTACTCAGGTCAGCTCGCACACATCGGCTGCAAAAAACGGGGGTTACAAGCCTCGGACAACTCGTCCACAATGCTTCCCTAGCTGAATATTGAGGGGCCATAACTCCGATTCCAGGGACATCATTGAAATCAGCATGGGACCGTTTTCAAGATAGGCGGAAAAACAAAAAACGACTTTTATCGTGAACACTGCCTTTAAATCCTAATTCGTAGTTCATTATAACGCAGAGCCCAGCCGCCAAACATAGCCCTTCGCTCCCTCCTGTTTCCTCACGATTTCACCATTTTCATCGTTTTTTGTTTTTCTTTAGTACTTTCTCAATGCAAAAAGGTCCGAAGGTTAGATTCATGACATGATATTGATAGCATTTTTGAGCGTGTGAGCTGCCTCAAACTAAATCTTCACCGAGGCTTCAGTGAAGATTTGACGAACAGCTAAGTGAGAGCGGCCCTGGAGCTGCGGTGGTGCAGTACGATAAGGCGATACTCGGGAAAGGAAGTATTCTGGTTCAATCTCGCCCGGAGCCAAGCTTTTTGCTATCAACTTACATGCATAGCACCCTGTGTAAACAATGAGGACCATTGAAATTGGTTTGAAAACATTAATACTTTACTTAAAAACAGTCACCGAGATTCATTTCACATGTTCAGACAGAGGATTGAGAAATAACGGCTGTACAGGGCTCACCCTTGGAAGACCAGATACAGATTTGATAGATACGCTGATCAACAACGTGAAAAAATGCCCAGACATGACTAGAAACTGAGATACTCGAGATAGATGACTGAGATTTCTGAACAAATATTTGATCTGATCACAGGAAGGCGAAGCAATTTTCGCCGTCCAGACATGGTTCATCATTTCTGCCTAAACATGAGACTACTACGGACCCGCACATATGCAATAGAAAAATTATATCAGCTGTCTGTGAGACATTGGGTGGCAAGACACACACGCACACATAGAACGGACTATTGCGAAGCAGACAAAAACTCCCGGCGCCTCACTGTAAACAGAACTGATGATACCTGATTGATAAGGGGTAGGGTATAAAAGGATGGCAGAGCGGTGTGTCTTCATAAACACTTCGTTCTTCTCCATCAATCAGTGGCTGAAGCTCTGAACCCACTGGGAAGTGGGAAGACAGCTTAAAGGCAGCATACACGCTAGCAAACATGGTCGAGATATCAGCATAAATAGGCCTGCACGGCCCCTACCATGCCGTGAACGGCGTTTGAAGCGCTGAAAACCATCCAGGATGACAGTATTTCACCATCCATGTCGCGCACGCCCGTATTTTCACACCCCTTTGAGTAACAGAATGAAAAGTTGAACTTGAGAAAACATGTGGCAACTTAGAGTTATAGCACTATCAAAGGGGAGTGCACGAGAGAAACAGCTCGATTTACTTGAATATTACCTGCCTAAACACCCCTAAACTCTCATCCACTTTCGAGAATGCCGCTCTACTCCGGCTGGCTTTTGAAAATGGAGGATTTCATCAGTGCACAAACATGTAATATCCAGGTAAATCGAGCTGTTTCTCTCGTGCACTACCATTTGATAGTGCTATCACTCTCAATTATCCCGTGTTTTCTCAAGTTTAACTTTTCATTCTGTTACTCGAAGGGGTGTGAAAATACGGGCGTGCGAGACATGATTGCTCAAATATTGTCATCCTGGAGGATTTTTAGCGCTTGAGACGTCGTTGAAGACATGGTAGGGGCCGTGCGGGCCTATTTATGCTGCTATCCCGACCATGTTTGCGAGCGTGTATGCTGCCTTTAAGGGCACAGTCCAACCTCAGAGGTAATTTTTGATATTATGGTCCGGTCGCCGCCTATAGCAACTATAGTTGTACAATTTCGAAAAAAATGTCGAACGAACGAAAATCGAAATTTTTTCGTTCGAAATCGGTTCGAACGAACGAAAAATGAAAAAAATTCGTTCGACGAAATTTCGAACGAACGAAAAAAATTTCGAAAAATCTTTCGAAAATTTTTCGAAGATTTCGTTCGCGTACAACTATAATAGCAACCCTGCCAAGCGCGAAATCTCAATTCGCTCAAATAACCGAGAAAACGCCAGGAAAAAGTCGGCCACGCCCCCTTCAAAGAAAAAATGGGTAACGCCCACTGGCAGGTTTCCGACCTTAATAAGGAAGAGAGGCGCGAATTATTCCATTCAAAATCTATGTTCTTCCTTTTGCTTTCGGTCTGGCTTTATATTGTGGCCTGCTGCAGAACGATGGCTGCGAATAACGAGAAAATACAGGCTCGAGACAACTCGTCCGCGAGCTTCTAGCCGTTCAAAATTGAAATTTTTGAGGAGCCCTAACTCCGTTCCTAGAGAGTTCTGAGCAATTCTGGAGACACCATTGTGATCAGCGTGAAATTTTCTCCAAGACACGCAGAAAAACGAAAAATCGATTCTGAGGTTGGACTGTGTCTTTAAAGGCAGCATACACGCTCGCAAGCATAGTTGAGATAACAGCATAGATAGGTCCGCACGGCCCGTACTATGTCGTCGATATTTCACAATTACAATATTTGACAATGTTTGAGCAATCTTGCCTTCCACGCCCGTATTTTCACACCCCTTCGAGTAACAGAATGAGAATCGATACTTGTGAAAACGTGTGATAATTGAGAGTGATAGCATTATCGAGATGTGGGAGTGCACGAGAGAAATAGGCTTTGAAAGTTTACTTGAGTATAACATGTCTGCATACCTATTGACTCTCTCGTCCACTTTCGAGAATGCCGCTCTACTTTGGCTGACCTCTTGAAATGGAGGATTTTATCAGTGCACAAACATGTTATATTTGAGGTAAATCGAGTTTTTTCTATACTGCACTCCCTTTTATAAGCGCTATCATTCTAAGTTATCACATTGTTTTCTCAAGTTTCGATTCTCATTCTCGTACTCGAATGGGAGTGAAAATACGGGCGGGAGAGACAGGATTGCTCAAACATTGCCAATTATTGTCATTCTGGATAGTTTCCAGAGCTTCAAAGAGCGCTGACGACTTGCTAGGGGCCGTGCGGGCCTATTTATGCTGATATCCCGACCATGTCTGTGAGCGTGTATGCTGCCTTTAAAGGGTGTGTTCACGATGATTTTCGTACCTGAGTTTTTCACATAAAACAACGCGTTGGTCTCCAAGTGTTACCAAAATTACGAAGAGACGGCGAGAAACGCAATAAAACCTCGTGTTTCAGTGACATTATTCTATAACATGGACTAGTTGTCCGGTTGGATGAACACGTTCAGCGTGGTTGCCACCGGTGGAAAATTGGGTCAATCGAAAATAGAAGATTATTTTATGCAAATCAGGATTAGTTAGGGCCCTAAGGAAAGAACTGAGCAATAAAGAGTAGAGAATTGCAAAAGACGGGTCAACAAAAGATTTCATTGCCACAACAAACACTTCATGTGATACTTAAGAGGTGGAGTGTAACCTCCATTTCCCTGCTATTCGCACTTTTCTGGATCACTATCATAGAAGCGGTGTGGTTTTGAGAATGATTTCTTCAATTTCATAGTAGAAATTTCCGAAAAGCAACCGCTTCGCACCTACGATTGTGATAATAGAAGTGCGAGTAGCGTGGAAATGAATGTTACTTCTGGTGCGTTTTTCCCAATTCAGTCATTTTAGTTCTACCCAGCGACCACTTATTCAATAAAGCGAATAATCTCAAGCTTGAAGATCATCCTTAACACTGCCTTTAAACGGTGGCTAAGATACAACAAATACGGGGTCGACACTTACTAGGGATTAAGATCGCTAGCCGTGTATGGGCTTTTGAGAGACTGTGAATGTTCCTTGCTCAACTCGGATACGCTCTTTCCGATTCTGTCCTTGGATTTTGCTACGGACTTCAAGTTAACAAGTTATTACTTGTTAAAGCTACTACGTTGTCATTGACAGTTTTTTGTAATTCTCGTGTATCGAACGAGTCCTTCGTGATTTGAACAGTAGATCAACAGTGACAAGAACATAAATGGTATCAAACCCTACAGAATCCGAGCGCGGCGGTCCCCGTAACAAAAATGGGCAGGGCTTTGCGGGCGCTCGTGTTGAGAATGCTTGCTGAAATGTGGCATTTTCAAACATTCAAAAAATCTTCTAAAAAACTCGAAACACCTTATAGGGCTATTTTTTCTTGTTAAGCAAGACACTGAAAACATTCTCAGCCCAAAATACAAAAAAAATTCGTCCCCGAACGCCAAAATTGCATGGATCCATGAAAAAAAGTCGAAATTTTTTTTCTCGGATTTAAACCAGGGCAATCTCGTTTGGAAGCCGGTCCGTAAAAACTCCTTCTTCTCGATCCACACCACGATTCAACGAAAACTGTTCGAGATAGCCGCGGTGATAACCTTCTTATGGCAACAATATACAAATTTCATGAGTCTTCTATTCAGCGCTGATGGCACATTTCAAAGAAATGAACGAAACATTTGAGATTCACACACTGCACAGTTGATGCAAGCTGGTTCCTTTCAATCCTTTTCACAGCAGTCGACAGTCTCGAGCTCGAAAAGGTAATCTGCCGGACTGATAAAAGATCCGGGATTGTGGTCAACGTATCCAGCTTTGTGCCGCGAGTACTTCAGAAAGTTGACGAACCGAGGAGCACAAAACATGCGGTAAACTTGCTATATAATCTCAAAAAGACATATGCCAATTAAGGGCTCTAGAAATAAAACACTCATAATAGAACAACCTTAAGTATAGTTTGATATAATATAAAAAAACTTTGAAAAGTACTCAATTTTTGAATGTTCTGATCATTTGTGAAGAACGCTGCAAAAATAAAGCAAATCCATCTTTTCGAAAACTCAGTCATAGAAAAACAATGTTATATCCATTTTTGCAAAAGAGTGCGAGCATATCTCCCGTGACGGAATCGAACCCCTGACCGTATGTCTATAATCTCCGATCCATACGTGCTCCTCCAACCGTTTACGGGGTATGGGGCGAAATAGCGGAGAAGACTTCGAGGCAATGACTCATCGCCATTAGCACAGACCTCCACTTTAATGTTGTTTCTTGCTGGATATGGTGTGTTCAACATAAATATACCTACTAATACAGCCGAATTGGTGAAATGACCCTTCAATTGATAACGAAATAGCATATTACAAGGTAGTAACTTTAACGAGTAATAACTTGTTAACTTGAGATCCGTAGCAAAATCCAATGACAGAATCGGAAAGAGCGTGTCCGAATTGACCACGAAACACTGACAGATTTTCAAAAGCCGATACATGGGTAGCGAGGTTCTCTAGTTAGAAAATTTTTATAATCGGCTTGAGTCGCCAAGATTTTTTGTCTGTTTCGCAATAGCCCATAGAACGCAGTAAAAATAGGAGTGAAAAGAAATACACAGAAGAGAGTCGAATCATTTTGATTGGGCTAGAAGGCTGGCGTTGACCCGTCACCATGGCCGTCGAGATGGTTTGTAATCGCCGGCGGTATGCTGTCGACTTTTCGTCCTACCAATAGGTAAGTGTCCATTCCGCCATCGATTCCTTTCACTTCGATATGATCTCGATACTCGAACTCATACCGATCCAGTAGAATGTCCCGGGTGTGAGCAGACACCTGGAACTTTGGAGATTTCGCAGAATCGGAGAAGATTTTTGAAGATGCAGAAGTATACTATTCTCACGCGGGAAATGGTTTTGACGACCCAACCGTTTGCAACGACAGATTCTTCTCAAATGTACTTCTACGAGTGTTTCTGAATCTACAATGGGAGCTGCTCCGGAGATCTTCATGCCGGGTTACGGATGAGTTCTCTTGGTGGGGTCAGGACATTTATATCTGCTAATGCACGGGTTGTAGTCTGAACGCACGAAAGGAAGATTGACCCGTCTTTTGCAGTTCCAAATGTCAGGCTATTCCATACAAGCGAAATGCTCGCGAGTGGAATTCAAACCGGAAAAGACAGGACAACTCCTTCATTTTTGTGCATTGAGACCAGGCTGCGGCGCGAGGTGTGATACAACCCAACATTGGTCTGACCCCCCCACCCAAGTCAAGCGATTTGCTCAGCCCCCCCCCCCTAGGAAAAAGTGATGGCGACGACCGGGGGTTGGGAGGTCCTCACTCCGTAATTTTTTTTATAGTGGACGAACTTTTGGATCAAGACTACATCGATGCATCTATTGTATCAATTATTCCTGATAATGCAATAAATGAATGTTTTCCCAAAAGCAGACAAAAACAACTCTCCTGCGACAATGACACCAAATGTTTGTTCAAAGGCTGAACATTCATTAGTGCCCTGAGGGCACATAGATGCGGTTTCAGGCATTAAAACCACATTGAGTAATTGGATATTCGGATGTGAAAACTCACTCAAAATTTCATGGACGCAGCTTTAAGCCGAACAGCGTTACATAGGATGGGGTCCATGAAAAAATCGATAGCGGTGAAATATTTACAAGTATTAAACGAAATTTGAATTAGGGAGTTTCGCGTTGCTACAACGTGCGGAAATCCTAGTCACGGACTCAAGTAATTGATTTCATTTTTTTAACCGGTTAAAAACGGTCTTTGAAGACCCATTTTTAGGTGTGATACAATCGATTGTATCACACCTAAAAATGGGTCTTCAAATACCGTTTTTAGCCGGTTAAAAGAATGAAATCAATTACTTGAGTCCGTGACTAGGATTTCCGCATGTTGTAGCAACGCGAAACTCCCCAATTCAAATTTCGTTTAATATTTCACAGCAATCGATTTTTTCATGGACCCCACCCTATGTAACGCTTTTCGGATTGAAGCTGCATCCATGAAATTTTGGGTGCGTTTTCACATGCGGACATTCGTTCTTAAAATGTGGGTTCTACGCCCGCAACAGCACCTATGTGCCCTCAGGGCATAAAAATCCTATGCTTCAGGCGATATCGCATCATGGACGAGTCAATGTGGTGGAGTAAAATGCAAGAGATATAACAGTGAACAATGCTCTTCTCAAATAGTCAACTATCCATTATTTCTCGTAACCGCGAGGTTTTTTTTACCTTTAGCGGGATCGAACCTGTGAATTCTAAATCGCCTAAAAATGCATCTTCGGTTACGAAATTCCAGAACATTTGTGTCATTTTGTTGACAGGATAGCCCGCGTGACCTCGATGACAGCGAATACTCAACACCACTGCTGCTGACATATCCGGGAGCGCTTTGGCGACACACTTTACCTGGCCAAGACTGCTCCTCCATGTCATAACCATTCACGATGGTCATGCTACTGTCATCTATTGCCTTGCATACTTTATCACCAGTGAATTGTAAGCTCTTCTTGTGTTCCTGCCTTATTTTTACAACTCCATTTCATATCTTGCCTCATTTGTTTTTCGCAACTGTTTCTCACTATTCAGTTTCTTTTTTTATCTTCTGTCTCACTTTGCTCTCTCAGTATGATCTCCAGTTTTATTTTGACCTCTTATTGTGATCTCATTTTGCGTCTCTGTTTACCGACATTTTTTATACTAACGGTATGGCCCTCAACCCCCTCCCCGCCCTGATAGAAGTCCACCTTGGATTCTTTGTTGACCGAAGGCCCGACCCCCCATCCAACCGGATATCGACGGGTCCGACCCCTCCCCTCTGTGATACATCACACCTCACGCCGAACGCTGATTGAGACCACAACCCGAGTGCGCAAAATCATGCTCCGCCATTGGCCTTGTTAAAGGGCCCTCTAGCACTGTAATGGACGTGTTCTCGGATCAACGATGCATACCAAGGTCGGCCGAGCACGCGTCGATTACCGAACCAAAAGGCCAGTAGAGGACCAGTGGCGGTCCATGAGTTCGTGAACGTAAGCCAGCAATATCGAAAAACGGACCCCAGATTTCGGCGGATTAGTCAGGACACCGAATAATCCCTAGAAAAAAAAACTCATGTCAATTCGGTAGCATCAATTCTGAACGCCCGAAAAACCACTTGATGGGTGCCTTTTCACCCAACTGGGAATCCTTTCTGTAACCTGGTTCGATGGTCTCGTCTCCGTTGCAACTACAAACTTAAATTTCAACTCAATCCAATTCGCTTTATTACACGGCAAACTCGTGTCCATAAAACAATAGAAAAAAAACAGAGAGAAACAACAATAAAAAATCAACCACTCACTAGCTAAGAACCATTCCTGAACCTCAGATAAACCTAGATTTGAACACATCCTTGGAGATACACCCAACTGGAATGTGTTTTCTACGAATAGCAGATCAACCAGGAGGGCCTCCCATTTACGAAATGCTCTCGTTGCAAAACTGTACGTCATTAGGACATGATTTCATTCTACACTACCAATTGTATAGTCCAATCGCAGAATCTAGTCTAGCGATAGGACGGGACGCGTTCATTCGCCGTGACCCCAGACAGAGCTCGCGAAACTGTCGGCCAGCGGGGTTTCAATCACGAATCATGATCGACTGTCACAGATCCGTCCAGTTAGTGGACTAAAAGTTTCAAGGCAACCTTACCTGAATTCTGTTCAACACTCCCGTGCTGTACATCCTGGATGCAATGTTCACTGTGTCTCCCCAGATATCGTAGTAGAGTTTCGTGGTTCCGATGACACCAGCAGTCACTGGTCCAATATTCAGTCCAAGTTTACAGACAAAGTCGAAATTGAGCAGATCCTCGTTGAAAACAGACAAAACATGCTGAATCGCCAGCGCAAACTCGACCATCTGAAACGACGTTTGAACATTCAATAATATTCGCATACTCTTCTTAACCTACTGCATAGACGATATAAAAGAATAAGAGCTGCTACTGCTCGCCTGAGTTGGGCTTGCCTGCCTGAATCTCACCTCCCAGTATAGGCTGTAGAAAAAACGAAATTCTCATAATTCCTTCGCGTACGTGTGCCGAGCGCGGGCTAGAGACAGCGAAGGAGCGGAAGGGAGACGGAGGGAGCACATCACGCGCACACGCACGCTCGATGGGTGATGGTCTACGGAGGATATACGTATACGTCAAAGCGGAGCAACCACAGCTGACTCGTTTTACTACGAAAACACACAGGACTTCAGAACTGCGTGTAAAGCCTACCTCCATATACACCATTCACAGGACGCCCCACTTATGTATATTTGCTCAACATTCGTATTCTCTTACTAGGGACTGCTTTAAACTTCCCGTGGGGATTTGGAAAACCATGTTGCATCAGGGAATTTTTGGGGTGTTGAGAAAAATTTTATCGGATTCGGCTCAAAACTTGCATCTGGGGGTTATTTAGGGCGCTGAACCAGAATCTGGGGTCCATTCCTCGCCTGACTTAGGGTTACGGTAGGTTACGGTAGGCAAAATGCCTTTTAACTGGCGTTACTTACCTTAAAATTTCAAAAATCGAAAACTGGACCTCAAATTCGTGTTCAGCGTTCCAAATAACACCCACAGTGAAATTGTGAGTCATATCTGAGACAATGACCGAGCTACCACCGTATACCTACCGTAATCTACCGTAATCTATCGAAAATCGAAAAACGGGTTGCAGATTCGTGTTAGGCAGCCCGAATAACCCCTATGTACACGATTTGAGACGATTTGATCGTAGCATTCTCGAAATCGTCAAGAGTGGCGTTTTTTTCCAGAAAAATTTTCCCTCATTTTGAAGCTTCGGACCAAATCAGATGGAATTTTTTTTGAACATTGACAAATGGGCCTCAGATTCGTGATCAGCGCCCAAAACAACCCCGAGAAACAAGTTTTCAGCCCAATCCGAGACAAATTTTTTGAACATTCTGAAAATCGCCATTCGTGTACCCCTTTTATCTACGCAAAGCTATGAAAATGACCACTTTAGGAAATCTCCTGTAAATCTCTGAGGCATTTAGGGGGTTTTGAAAACGGGTTACCAATACTATGTCCCATACCTACAACTCTCAACACATGGTTTTATAAAAGCCTACCGGAAGTGTAAGGCAAGCCCTAGTTAGTGTATGAATATTCAAATGTTCCGAACCGCTCATTGCTTGCCATAAAAAAACATTTTCTCTGCGCACACTGAATTTCAAAAACGATTTTCCCAGAGATAAGGGTTTCGAAACCTATTTGTGTCTATTTAGTCTTATCAGGTGAGATATCTCAGCATAGAAGAAGGCTTTAGATTTGAATCGAAAAAGGGATGTAGCAACGGTTGTTGATTTCAGCCCATACTCAGGGCGTCTCGATCGAGCTAGACTAGCCTGGTAAAGATGTTCCTTTGGATGTTCCATGTTTCGCTTGCGTTCTGGATTCAGTCCACTGGCTGCCATGTATGCAGCTCCAATCGTTTTTATTTTCTCCACATGACAGAATTCCGGCCGATCGAGAAGCTCATCAAAGTCACCGATTACCTGGAATATGTACAATGGTCGCTTACAAGGTAATTGTTAATGGCGGTAAACGCATCTGCAAAAACGACTTGTATTGTTAGTATCTCTTGGGCCTCCATAGTAAAACTGCGCACTATCCCGTCCCGAGCTGCAGGTACCAAGAATTTACAAGAGTAAAACGGTCGTTTTTTGTGCTTTTTGTACCTTCCAAAACGCCCATTAGTCTTTGGAAAATCCGGAAGCGGACCTCATAGTTGTGTACAGCGCCCAAAACTACCTCCCCCCCAGGGGAGCTGAGCAAAATTTGGGTGAAGGCACATCTTCCAAACTTTGCAGAGACTGATAGCGTTTTGGACCTGAACGGATTTTCGGTTGGGCGTTTATTTATATCAATTAGACGGCTCCGGAAGCGTTTAAAAAATGTTCCAGATTTGACTTAAAATCCTCCCAAGTGGGCTATTTGAGGCGCTGATCACGAATCTGGAGTCCGTTTATCGATTTTTACCAGATTACGGTAGATTAGGCCCCGGTCATAGTTGGATGAGCCGACGTCTCCAGCCCGGTCGATACACACAGAATGCATTGGAAATGGGATGCAAAAATCACTCGGTGTATCCCTCCAACACCCCCCAGCACCCCCCCGGTCGATACGTATGAACAACATGGTGAGGTGAAGCTGAGAAAGTCACTCGGTGTATCCCTCCAACACCCCCCAACACCCACCCGGTCGATACGTATGTTTAAAATGATGGAGTGAGGTTAAGAAAATCACTCGTTGTATCCGACGCGGTCGATATCCATGCAATACGTGGATGACGGCGGTGTTGGGGGGTGTTGGAGGGATACACCGAGTGATTTTCTCAACCTCACTCCATCATTTCAATCATACGTATCGACCGGGTGGGTGTTGGGGGTGTTGGAGGGATACACCGAGTGATTTTCTCAACCTCACTCCATCATTTCAATCATACGTATCGACCGGGTGGGTGTTGGGGGTGCGGGGGTGTTGGAGGGATACACCGAGTGATTTTCTCAACCTCACTCCATCATTTCAATCATACGTATCGACCGGGTGGGTGTTGGGAGGGGGGGGGTGTTGGAGGGATACACCGAGTGATTTTCTCAACCTCACTCCATCATTTCAATCATACGTATCGACCGGGTGGGTGTTGGGGGTGTTGGAGGGATACACCGAGTGATTTTCTCAACC
Source organism: Aplectana chamaeleonis (assembly GCA_029168955.1). NCBI lineage: Eukaryota > Metazoa > Nematoda > Chromadorea > Rhabditida > Cosmocercidae > Aplectana > Aplectana chamaeleonis. The sequence goes on from JAPDOI010001945.1 coordinate 13,194, forward strand.
TCACTCCATCATTTCAATCATACGTATCGACCGGGTGGGTGTTGGGGGGTGTTGGAGGGATACACCGAGTGATTTTCTCAACCTCACTCCATCATTTCAATCATACGTATCGACCGGGTGGGTGTTGGGGGGTGTTGGAGGGATACACCGAGTGATTTTCTCAACCTCACTCCATCATTTCAATCATACGTATCGACCGGGTGGGTGTTGGGGGGGTGTTGGAGGGATACACCGAGTGATTTTCTCAACCTCACTCCATCATTTCAATCATACGTATCGACCGGGTGGGTGTTGGGGTGGGGTGTTGGTTGGAGGGATACACCGAGTGATTTTCTCAACCTCACTCCATCATTTCAATCATACGTATCGACCGGGTGGGTGTTGGGGGTGCGGGTGGGGTGTTGGAGGATACACCGAGTGATTTTCTCAACCTCACTCCATCATTTCAATCATACGTATCGACCGGGTGGGTGTTGGGGGTGTTGGAGGGATACACCGAGTGATTTTCTCAACCTCACTCCATCATTTCAATCATACGTATCGACCGGGTGGGTGTTGGGGGTGGGGGTGTTGAGGGATACACCGAGTGATTTTCTCAACCTCACTCCATCATTTCAATCATACGTATCGACCGGGTGGGTGTTGGGGGTGTTGGAGGGATACACCGAGTGATTTTCTCAACCTCACTCCATCATTTCAATCATACGTATCGACCGGGTGGGTGTTAGGGGTGTTGGAGGATACACCGAGTGATTTTCTCAACCTCACTCCATCATTTCAATCATACGTATCGACCGGGTGGGTGTTGGAGGGATACACCGAGTGAATTTCTCAACCTCACTTCATCATTTCAATCATACGTATCGACCGGGTGGGTGTTGGGGGGATACACCGAGTGATTTTCTCAACCTCACTCCATCATTTCAATCATACGTATCGACCGGGTGGGTGTTGGGGGGGGGTGTTGGAGGGATACACCGAGTGATTTTCTCAACCTCACTCCATCATTTCAATCATACCTATCGACCGGGTGGGTGTTGGGGGTGTTGGAGGATACACCGAGTGATTTTCTCAACCTCACTCCATCATTTCAATCATACGTATCGACCGGGTGGGTGTTGGGGGGTGTTGGAGGGATACACCGAGTGATTTTCTCAACCTCACTCCATCATTTCAATCATACGTATCGACCGGGTGGGTGTTGGGGGTGCTGGGGTGTTGGAGGGGATACACCGAGTGATTTTCTCAACCTCACTCCATCATTTTCAATCATACGTATCGACCGGGTGGGTGTTGGGGGGGTGGGGGTGTTGGAGGATACACCGAGTGACTTTCTCAACCTCACTCCATCGTTTCAATCATACGTATCGACAGGGTGGGTGTTGGGGGGTGTTGGTGGGTGTTGGAGGGATACACCGAATGATTTTCTCAACCTCACTCCATCATTTTAATCATACGTATCGACCGGGTGGGTGTTGGGGGTGTTGGAGGATACACCGGGTGATTTTCTCAACCTAAATCCATCACTTCAATCATACGTATCGACCCGCTGGGTATTGGGGGTGGTGGAGGGATACACCGAGTGAGTTTCTCAACCTCACTCCATCATTTCAATCATACGTATCGACGGGGTGGGTGTTGTGGGGTGTTGGAGGGATACACCGAGTGATTTTCTCAACCTCACTCCATCATTTTAAACATACGTATCGACCGGGTGGGTGTTGGGGGGTGCGGGGGGGGTGTTGGAGGGATACACCGAGTGATTTTCTCAACCTCACTCCATCATTTTAAACATACGTATCGACCGGGTGGGTGTTGGAGGGATACACCGAGTGATTTTTTCAACCTCACTCCATCATTTTAAACATACGTATCGACCGGGTGGTGTTGGTGTGGGGTGTTGGAGGGATACACCGAGTGATTTTCTCACCCTCACTCCATCATTTTAAACATACGTATCGACCGGGTGGGTGTTGGGGGGTGTTGGAGGGATACACCGAGTTATTTTCTCAACCTCACTCCATCATTTCAATCATACGTATCGACCGGGTGGGTGTTGGGGGGGGGGTGGCGGGGGGATACACCGAGTGATTTTCTCAACCTCACTCCATCATTTCAATCATACGTATCGACCGGGTGGGTGTTGGGGGGGCGGGGTGTTGGGGGGGTACACCGAGTGATTTTCTCAACCTCACTCCATCATTTTAAACATACGTATCGACCGGGTGGGTGTTGGGGGGTGCGGGGGGGGGTGTTGGAGGGATACACCGAGTGATTTTCTCAACCTCACTCCATCATTTTAAACATACGTATCGACCGGGTGGGTGTTGGGGGGTGTTGGAGGGATACACCGAGTGATTTCCTCAACCTCACTCCATCATTCCAATCATACGTATCGACCGGGTGGGTGTTGGTGGGTGTTGGAGGGATACACCGAGTGATTTCCTCAACCTCACTCCATCATTCCAATCATACGTATCGACCGGGTGGGTGTTGGGGGGTGTTGAAGGGATACACCTAGTGATTTCCTCAACCTCACTCCATCATTTTAAACATACGTATCGACCGGCTGCGTGTTGGGGGGGGTGTTGGAGGGATACACCGAGTGATTTTCTCAACCTCACTCCAGCATTGTATACATACGTATCGACCGGGTGGGTGTTGAGGGGGGTTGGAGTGGATACACCGAGTTATTTTCTCAACCTCACTCCATCATTTCAATCATACGTATCGACCGGGTGGGTGTTGGGGGGCGTTGGAGGGAGACACCGAGCTATTGTCTCAACCTCACTCCATCATTTCAATCATACGGTTCGACCGGGTGGGTCTTGGGTGGTGTTGGAGTGATTCACCGAGGGATTTTCTCAACCGCACTCCATCATTTCAATCATACGTATCGACCGGGTGGGTGTTGGGGGGTGTTGGTGGGATACACCGAGTGATTTTCTCAACCTCACTCCATCATTTCAATCATACGTATCGACCGGGTGGGTGTTGGGGTGTTGGAGGATACACCGAGTGATTTTCTCAACCTCACTCCATCATTTCAATCATACGTATCGACCGGGCGGGTGTTGCGGGGTGTTGGAGGGATACACCGAGTGATTTTCTCAACCTCACTCCATCATTTTAAACATACGTATCGACCCGGTGTGTGTTGGGGGTGTTGGAGGATACACCGAGTGATTTTCTCAACCTCACTCCATCATTTTAATCATACGTATCGACCGGGTGGGTGTTGGGGGGTGTTGGAGGGATACACCGAGTGATTTTCTCAACCTCACTCCATCATTTTAAACATACGTATCGACCGGGTGGGTGTTGGGGGGTGTTGGAGGGATACACCGAGTGATTTTCTCAACCTCACTCCATCATTTCAATCATACGTATCGACCGGGTGGGTGTTGGGGGGGGGGGTGTTGGAGGGATACACCGAGTGATTTTCTCAACCTCACTCCATCATTTCAATCATACGTATCGACCGGGTGGGTGTTGGGGGGTGTTGGAGGGATACACCGAGTGATTTTCTCAACCTCACTCCATCATTTCAATCATACGTATCGACCGGGTGGGTGTTGGGGGGTGTTGGAGGGATACACCGAGTGATTTTCTCAACCTCACTCCATCATTTCAATCATACGTATCGACCGGGTGGGTGTTGGGGGGTGTTGGGGGGAGTCGGTGGGTTGCAGATGCAAATAGCACCAACTCGGACCGGGGCCTTACGGTGGCTATACCGTAGTTTTGTCAACGTCTCAGATTTGACTCAAAATTTGTATACAGGGGTTATTAGGGGTGGTGAGTACGAATTCAACGTCAGCTTGTCGCCTTTCAAAATACTGAGGTAGGTATTGCCCCCTAAATGCCATGGTACCTACCGTAACCTAAAGTAAACCTGAGAATTTCGAGAAATGGACTGCAGATTCGTGTTCACCACCCTAGATTACCCCTACATACAAGCAGGTTTCGGCACGAGGTGTGGACAAGGCTGAATTTTCTCAGACCCTCCCCCTCTAAAAGCAAACTTTGGGCGATTTTCTCAGACCCCCTTCCAGGAGTGTTAATTGTCTGTTTTCGTAGTAAAATTGAAATAAAAAGAACAACTTATTCCCAAAGATGTATAATTTGAAGAAGAACAACCATTTCAAAAAAAAACAAGACATCAACATTGAAAAAGATCACGGACAAGGTTTTTCTTGACGGATTACATGAAGTTGCCTGCGTTTTTGAAAATCTTAGCTAAAGTAAGGGTTTTGATTATAGTGAAGGCTCTCCTAATGTTGAATGTAAGACACATAGGTTTGAACGTGGTTCCAGAAATTGTGAATGATTCCGGGTAGGAAGCTAAGGTAAATATGTGGTGGAAAAGAAGCGTTAAGAAGATGAAGGGATTGGCTAAGTTCAAAAATACGGGATGTCTCGAAGAAATAAATAAGTTTTTAAATTAATATGAGTTCGTAAATTCATCTCGCAAGTCCAAGAAGAACATGTTACTTCAGATGTATAGACTTCTGTTTCGAAAGAGCGTCATCTAATCTGGTTACGTTTCGAATTTCATTCTCCGAAACCCACTCATACACCAAACACACGACACGGGTTCGATCCCGCAAAGTGCTTAATTTTTGCAAGACGTTAGACCTCACATTTTTTTGCAAAGTAAGGGTCAAGAAAATAAGATATTCGAGTCGAGAGTGGTAGATTTACCCTATATACAATTTTTCGGTCTCCAAGATGGACGCTGAAAGCCACATCCCTGAGTGGCCCACACCTGTCGCAAGTGCGATCGCGCTGGAAGTCTACATTTTTGCAAGGTAGAATACGATGATCGAGTCCAGCGTGGTCGATTTATCCCATATACTCACTTTCACCATCCAACATAGATGCTGAACACCGCTACAGTACAAGGCCTCACACTTTTCTCAGGTGTGGTCCCGCCGGAAGTCGTCAATTTCGAACTTTAGGTGTGACGAGAGTAGGATATTTGAGTCCAGCGTGGTCGATTCACCCTGAGTGCAATATTTTACCGCCTCAGCATAACGCCTAAGAGCGCTACATAGGAAGCGGAACAAGGTAAAAAAAACGTAAAAAAACGTTTAAGTCCACAAACCTGGAATAGGATTTTAAAACACCTGTAACTTAACTTCCAAAAGAGTTACCCCGAGTTTGAGCAAAACTAAGAAACTAGGTTTGTAACCCTACCGAATGAAACCTTACTCGCTCCCAGAGGACGCCTTACAAAAAAATTTACTAGGTGTGGACATTTGATGTTTTCAGCATAAATGTCCACACCTAACCAGTGCATTTAGGTGTGGACATTGATGCTCAAAACATCAAATGTCCACACCTAGTAAAAAACGTTTTTTTTACGTTTTTTACCTTGTTCCGCTTCCTATGTAGCGCTCTTCGGCGTTATGCTGAGGCGGTAAAAGATTGCACTCAGGGTAAATCGACCACGCTGGACTGAAATATCCTACTCTCGTCACACCTAAATTTCGAAATTGACGACTTCCGGCGGGACCACACCTGAGAAGTTTGAGGCCTTATACTGTAGCGGTGTTCAGCATCTATGTTGGACGGTGAAAGTGAGTATATGGGATAAATCGACCACTCTGGACTCGATCATCGTATTCTACTGACTCATACCTTGCAAAAATGTGGACTTCCAGCGCGATCGCACCTGCGACAGGTGTGGGCCACACAGGGAAGTGACTTTCAGCGTCCATCTTAGAGACTGAAAATTTGTATAGAGGGTAAATCTACCACTCTCGACTCGAATATCTTATTTTCTTGACCCTTACTTTGCAAAAAAATGTGAGGTCTAACGTCTTGCAAAAATTTAGCACTTTGCGGGATCGAACCCGTGTCGTGTGTTTGGTGTATGAGTGGGTTTCCGAGAATGAAATTCGAAACGTGGCCAGATTAGATGAAGCTCTTTTCAACTAGCAAGTGTTTTTGCCATGTCTGGTCTGGATAATGTTGAAGCACCTATTTTCATATCCAACCACTTATTAAAGCGTGTTTTCCATACATTTAAAAAGACCTGTTCTTCTCTGAAAACATATTTATTTCTTTAGTACATCTCGTCGTCTTCGCCTTTGCCAAAAACTTTATTCATCGCGTCCTCTCTTTGCTTCCGCCCCATTCCGTAGCTTCCAATCTGTTCTTATTTGCAATTCAGTACACAACTATCCAGGATACACGCCCAGAACCTATGTGCCTTATATTCAGTCGTAGGAGAACATTTACGTTAATTTAATTACTACATGGTTTCATGTTTATTGGATGGTATTACCGAATCGTTCGCAAAAAAAATTTCTAGACAGTGTACCTACTACCCACGGTCAGAATGGTTCATGTGGTCTCCCGGTGGAGCTCAGACCCCCCTCCCTCCACCATTGCGCAGCTCAGACCCCCCGGTGTGGATATCCACACCCCGCGCCGAACCCTGCATACAAGTTTTGAGCAAAATCAAAAAAAAATTTCGAAACACGCAAATAATGCCTGATGGTACCCTTGCCTCGGAATAGGTGCTCTCTACACACCGTTGGAGGAGTTGTCGCGCCTTTTGCGGCTCTAATTCCACTCGGGACCACTTCGCCTGAATTGAGTAGCATGACGTGTCAAACTGCAAAAACGGGACAACTCCTCCCTCTGTGTGTAGAGAGCCCCTATCCCCCTTGCCTTTTCGCGAAGCTTGAAAAACGCTTATAACTTTCAAGGTGTGCACCCACGTACTTGTAGGCGTGCTTTACTACCATGGAATGTTTGAATTGAGCTCAACAGCCTTGTCCCCATGCAGTACCGCGCATTAATTTTAGAGGTGCATCGAAAATTGCATATTTGCACCACAGAATTATTCTTCATTATGAACTGGTCACACGATCATGTTAGCAGAAATCTTTCATGTTTTGACCTGTGATCGATGTGAGTTTTAGAAGGAAATACACATTTTTCAACAGGATACAGGAGTTGAAAAGGCTCTCTCTCAACACGTACTATTGCATTTACCTCACTGAGAGGAACACGAAAACTACCTCAAAAACTCACTTCGTCAATTTTGAAGCGAGATATGGCATAAAACGCTTTCTCTGATAGAGATTGCAGCGACTCTTCCGCTACTGCCCCGCGACTCCATCGGGATCCCTAACTGTCCCGCGACTCTCCAGAGACCCCGGACTCTCCCGCGACTCCTCCGAGGGTCACGCTTCTGCAATCTACCGCGACTCCCCCGGGACTCTTTCGCGAACTTACCGCGATTTGGTCGATGAATAATCGTTCGCGGTTCTGCCCCGCATCCCCCCGCGACCCCATCGGCAGGCGCCGAGCCAGAGGAGTTGCGGTGGATACGCGGCAATATTTCTCAGAATTGTATGCGCAAAAAACGCCACAAACGCTTTTTTTGCTAAAAAAACATGCGCGCTACTGTATGTTTTCACGGAAATCAGTTACAGTGTGCTCAGTCAAGCTCATACAGGGTATTTTTGCGATGCAATGCATAACCCTTCACAGTCTGACACAGATTTGAAAGAAGAATCTGCGGAGAAAGTTTTGCCACACTTCTCAATGGTTTGGTGAACTGTATATTGATGTCCTGCTCAGTTCTTGAGCTCATCCCAGAAAGCTGTCTCTCTAGAAAGTGATTATGAATGAACAATAGAAGCAATGGGCATGAATGAAGCAAAACTTATGCAGTAGAACACTCCTCAGTAGTGATTGTTCTCTTGTTTGCCTATTGACACGAAAGCTAGGTCAATCACCACGGCTGCATACGTGGACAGTGGGTGTGACAGGTGACGATGACTAATTTCCGTTCAGTCTCGCACACACACACAGACGGTCACATGCACTAAGGCAAATATAGTTGGTAGGATTGGAACCCGCAGCTCGGGCCGGGATACTGCGCAGTTCCACTATTGAGCCAAAAGAGCTACTAACAGTACTAGACGCTTTCGCATATGCATACCACTGAAAACACTTCCTTGTTAGCGTGAAGAATTAAAAGAAACACATGAAAAGGAAGGAACGAGAGAGAACATTCATATATACATATGCATGCGCCTAGGATGGGCCACAAAATTAACTCAAGAAAGCAACTCTGTCAGCTAACTGTTACGTTTGTTGCAAAAACTTCCAAAAGCATGATTCCTTCTTTAGAAGCAAAAGTTGCCAAACAAAACTCACCTCGTTGAGTACCCGCAAGAATTCCCGACCGCCTTCGAAGTTTTCCTCGTACATGTCGTTCCAATTTGTGATGCTGGCAAATAACACAGCCGTCGACTCATGATTTTCACTGAAAATCGTTTTCGGAGTCTCTTTACAGCAACAAAAATGTGTAAGGATCGCCTAGCCAAGAACAATAGTGGCGCACAATTCATCCCATATTTTCATTTATTTGGGTTTTAGGCGGACAGAGTATGCCTAAATCAGTGTACACCACCGTTAGTAAAGGTTGCTAAGTGAATCGCTACTCCATTAACTGGAATTTAATCACAGAAAAGGCTATTTTAAAGCAACTTTCGAAGCTGAAAATATTGGTTTCGTTGGAAAAAAAATCAAGAATATCCTCGAGTATTCAACTGGTGAACTGAATATGAGCGCCGGACCGTCCTGTGTGCAGAAAGGTTTTACAAGTTTTGTTATCAAGCTTCCTACGCGATTGCGTACGCTTATCACACATAGCTATCCATAAAGTTTTGCGCTGCCTCGGTAACGCTTTTCAAGGCTACATACCTGTATTTGGTATCCGTTTTGAGGCTCTCAACAGCATGAACAGGAATGACGTTGTTAAGCAGCCAATCAGCTTGGTCACGTACGATCTGACAGTGAATATCTACAGGAAAATTAACGAGAAGAGGCCAACGAATGAAACAACCGGCAAAGCACTTCGAGGAATTTGAGGAAAATGTGTGGTAAAGATAGTCAACCCATTCACGACCACGTGCAATATTGCGCCACGGTATACCTTGGCACACCGGTGGCTCATACTGGCTCGAACTGTGTAACCGCTAAGTAATCGATTTTTTATTCGTGCCATGTCGGTAGCAACGAAATACAATCAGCACCACAGTTATAGCCTCCAACACTCAACATTTGCAGAAAAGAAAACTCCTTGAAATCACGACCCGGTCAACTGAGGCTATTGTTTTGCCACTATTGCTCCAAAAATATTGTGGTGCGCGCGAAGCGCGCACCAGATTTGGTTTTGAACTGGCCACGCGCGGAACCGCTTTTTCGAAATCTAAGTTCAGAGTGAACCTAGAAATTAGCTCCAATTTGCATTGAAAAGAGCGCAAAAAGTTGGTAATATCCCCCAAAACGGTTTGGAATGGTTTGCTGGTTTTCGAGAAAATTTGAAAAAACCGCTCGATTTTGGTGTTAATCTCCTTTTTTTCAGTTCGCGTTCATCAATTTGTGGGTACACTTAAAATTGAGCTAGGAAGCTCATTTTTGGACAGGAGGCTGGACATGGATGCAGGTCGCTCCTATTGCAATTTGAACTTGATACATCAACTTTGAAGGGTACCTCAAAATCGTGGGTTTACATACTAAATTAGCCGTGGAGCGCGAAAACTGCTGGGGCATGTTACGGCTGTGGAGAGCAGGGTATGTGGGTGAATCTGCAGCCAATTAACATAGGTCATTATGGGTAAGTACTAAACTTGTCAGATTTCGTACTCATGACACGTCATCGATCGATAATCAATATTATCGATTTTCACTCTTATTGCACGAAATGCGACGACGAGTGGTAATTGTTAATGGGTATGGATCTTTCGGTTTGGGAATTTTACTCATCAAACTTTATCGACTAATACCAATCAATAATATCGATTTTTTGCTTGTTGCACAATTTGCCGCAATGAGTGTTGATTGTAGAGGGACTAACTAGGGAACCTCGCATGGTGTACCCCCGGATCAGAAAGCTGATAGATGTTTTCTAGTCAACTCTAGCACGCCCTCTTCGAATCTGAACTCGGATTTCACTACAGTTATCTGCGAAAAAAGTTATAGCCTGTCAAAGTTCGTATTTCCCGCCTTTTCTTCTATGAAAAACGCGCATTGGGGTTTGCGAAATTCGAAAACGGACCTCATGCTTGTGTTCAGCGCCCAAAGCTACCCCATTAAGCAAATTTAGGGTGAGGTCACATTTTCCAAACTTTGCACAGACTGATAACGTTTTGGACTTGTGCGGATTTCCGGTTGGGCGCTTATTTATACCTCTGAAAGCGTTACAAAAAAATGTTGCAGATTTCACTCAAAATCCTTCCAGGTGGGTTAATTGGGGCGCTGATCACAAATCTGGGATTTATTTGACGATTTTTCGAGCTTTTCCACTTGATTCGCCAAAGCTTCCCATCGGGGGGGGGGGATTTGATGATGAATCGCGACGTTTGCCGATTTCCGGAGTGCTACGATAGATAAGGCTCAAATTCTTGCTCTGGGGGTTATTTGCAGTGCTAAGCAAGATTATGTAATCCTTTTATCGAATTTTGATAATTTACGGTAGGTTAGGGTCGGTACACGGTAGCTTGGTCAAAGTCTCAGATTTGGCTCAAAAATTCCGTGTGGGTGTTATTTTGACGCCGAACACGAATTTGAGATCCATTTTTTTGATTTTCGGCAATTTAAGGTAGGTAAAGCCAGTTAAAAGGCATTATGTTTACGGTAACCTACAGTAACCATAATTCTAGCGACAAAGAGACAAACAGACCACAAACAGGCGCCCTGAATAACCCCCAGTTGAAAGTTTTGAGCCGAATCCGAATTTTTTTAAACACCCTGAAAATTGGATGATTGGTACCCTTACCTTTTCACGAAGCTTCAAAAACGCTTATAACTTCGTTCAAAGGTGTCCGTAGCAAAATCCGATGTCAGATTCGGAGACCGCGGAGCAGAATTGACCAAAAAACATTCATCATCTTTTAAATGGTGGGGACGGCCATGCGAGATTCCCTAGTGAGTACCTTGCTTGGGAAATTGTTCTCATCATGAAAAATCGAATATCTATGATCAATAATATCGATTTTTCACCTGTTGCGCAAAATGCGGCGATGAGTGGGTTTTTTTAATGGTTGTGCGTCACAAGTTTCAGAAGTTGCACTCATACGACAAAATCGCCTGTTAGATGTTTCATCTTTCCAAACTGGAAATCGTTGAGCAAAATTCATGTCAGAAAGGGAACCTTTGGGAAAAATATGTGAAATTTCTGAAAATTTAGCTTCCTGGCAAAAGTAACGATTTGGTAATGCTATTTATGAGTCGAAAAAGTTTCAAAAATATTTTGAAATATCGTAAAAAAATGATTTTGCGTAAAATAGCCTGAAGTAGTTAAATAGCTAGGAAATGAAGTGAAATAGCTAAAAATACGATTTGGCTGTCAATAATAAACAAACTAGCGATAAGTAAAGACAGAGTGATCAGATTTTACAACCTTCTTCGTTAAACTTATCAAAGCAAAATCAAGCGCGCAACGGAAACATTAAGCCATTTTCGAAATCTGTAATATGGGAACTAGCATAGGTCAAGCTAGGTTAACGCAACGCTCCATTCCACATCGCGCTTGATTTTGATTTGATAAGTTTAACGGAACAGCTTGTAAAATCTGATCACTAAGTCTTTACTTATACCTAGTTTGTTTATTATTGACCGCCAAATCGTATTTTTATTTATTTCACTTCATTTCCTCGCTTTTTTACTACTTCAGGCTATTTTACGCCAAATCATTTTTTACGATATTTCAAAATATTCTTAAAACTTTTTCGACTCATAAATAGCATTACCAAATCGTTACTTTTGCCAGGAAGCTAAATTTTCAGTAATTGTCTAATGTAAAGGTGTTATTTCGAGTGTTGTTTAGGAATCTGTGCTTGCTCGCGTCCTTTGTTTCTAGTTCGTAATGTTTTTTCTTTAGGTGTGTACTAGAGTGAGGACTTTTTAGAAATAGACCGAACGAACGAATTTCGAATAAATTCGTTCATTTTTTATTTCGAACGAACGAATTTCGAATAAATTCGTTCATTTTTTATTCCGAACGAACGAATTTCGAATAAATTCGTTCATTTTTCATTCCGAACGAACGAATTTCGAATAAATTCGTTCATTTTTTATTTCGAACGAACGAATTTCGAATAAATTCGTTCATTTTTTATTTCGAACGAACGAATTTCGAATAAATTCGTTCATTTTTTATTCCGAACGAACGAATTTCGAATAAATTCGTTCATTTTTCATTCCGAACGAACGAATTTCGAATAAATTCGTTCATTTTTCATTCCGAACGAACGAATTTCGAATAAATTCGTTCATTTTTTATTCCGAACGAACGAATTTCGAATAAATTCGTTCATTTTTCATTCCGAACGAACGAATTTCGAATAAATTCGTTCATTTTTTATTCCGAACGAACGAATTTCGAATAAATTCGTTCATTTTTTATTCCGAACGAACGAATTTCGAATAAATTCGTTCATTTTTTATTTCGAACGAACGAATATTCGAATGACGAATAATTTAAGCATCCATAGCATTATCGCGCAACTGCGAAGTGAGCGGCACTAACAAGTTGAATTCTTCTTCTAGAGCTTTATTTCCACTTACAATTGGAATTAATAAGGCACGACTCATCTCTAGACCTGTACGGGCTACAACGCAAAGAATGCTACAAAATCAACTTTTCCTCTGTAGCTTAGCCTAAGGAGCTTATTCGAGGACCTTACTAATTTTGCCTGCTCCATAAGCCAGCGAGATTGGTGGAGCCGAGCTCCTAGTTATCTCCAGAGTGTGCTTTCGCCTCTATGGTTTAAAGGCAGTGTTCACGATAATCTTTAATTTTGAGATTATTCGCTATATCGATTAACTGGCCCCCGGGTGGATCTAAAGTGACGTAGAAATTGAGAAAAACGCAACAGAAGTACGCGAAATCCTTAAGTATCACCCCGCCTCTTAAGTATCTCAGGAATTGTTTGTTGTGACAATGAAATCTTTTGTGGACGCGTCGTTTGCAATTCTTTACTCTCTATTGCTCCGTTCCTTCCTTAGAGCCCTAACTGATTCTGCTTTGCATGAAATATTCTTCTATTTTCGATTGACACAGTTTTCCAACGGTGACAACCACCATTAACATGTTTATCCAAATGTTTATGAAAGATTTTTTTTTAATGTTTTTTATGTTTTTTTGTGTTTATGAAAGAATAATGTCACTGAAATACGACGTTTTAATGCGTTTCTCGCCATTTCATCGTAATTTTGGTAACACTTGGAGGCGAGCGCATTGTTTTATGTGAAAAACTCGCGGATGAAAATCATCGTGAACACTGCCTTTAAATGAGAGGCGCAGAGTTCTGCTAGAACCAACAACGGGGCTCGGCTCCACCGACCTGGCTGGCTTACTCTGAGAGAATCTTTTGCGCTAGTACCGTGATGCCCCCGTGATTCGCGTTCGTTCCGCGATAGTTACCCAATCGACTCATCCGTTTACATTCTCGTTCTCATACCGTGATAATACCGCGATCGTTGAGAGGTTTACCGCGCTAATACCGTGGTGCACTCGCGATCCGCGATGGTACCGTGATCGTCTCCCCCCGCTCCCGCGTTCTCATATTGTGCAGATTTGTAAAGCAGCGCGAAATGCGGCGAGGGCAATACCTTATAGTTTCGTGTTGATCTGATAGGCAACACTCGCTCGGGTGAAACATCGAGAGGGCCTGGATGCGGTACCATCAGAAGGCTGGAGGAATCTCGCGATCGTTCCGCGATAGTTCCAAGCTCGGTTCGTCGCGGATCCGCGATGTAACGCCCCGAATACGTCAATGTATAGACGCGATTCGCCCTCAGGTTGAAACTGGTAGGATCTCGCAATTGTTCCGTGATAGGCCCAGGCTCGACTCCTCGCGGTTTTGCTATAGAGCATCGTGGGAGCATCGATGAACGAACGCGGTACACTCTCGGTTTGAGACTGGCAGAATTTCGCGATCATTGCGCGATAGCCCCATGCTAGAATCCTCTCGGCTCCTACCAGAAACCGGAGATTCTATCCGTGAACGATCGCGGGGGACCCTCTCAGAGTATGGAGCGAGCCAAGTTAGGAATCCGAAATATCATTCGACGCAGAATTTTACGCAGATTTCAAAAACAACCCTCACCAGGTTAAAGAGTTATAGGCGAAAAACCGGCGTTTCGGGAAATGAAATAGGCTGAAGGATCGAGAATAGTTTTCCAAACTGGAAGCACAAGTTGACGCAGAATTCTATCTCCAAGCACAAAAAAGTTATGGACGAAAAACCGGCAGTGACACCCACACAATCTTGAAAATGACTTGCATGAATGTTGGGTGACTTTCATTCTTTTTCGAGGCGCGTACTGGGGGGAGATCGGAGTACGGGGCGGAGTTTATTGCTCCGTCGGCCAATCGACAGACGCCTCTCCACCACTTAAGACGTGGGTGATTGGTCAACGGAGGGATAAACCCCACCCCCACGTATTCCCATCTCCTCCTGTGCCTCGGGGCGTTTCACCGGTTTTCCCAATGATGGAGGTTCCCCCTTCACCTGCCCAGAGGTGAGGGTTGGTGGAGTACATGGCTCCACCCAACGAGCTATGGTTGGTGTTATCATTGCCCAGCGGCATGGACAAATGGGAGTGGCCAAGTGCGATTGCCATATGGCTCCCCCTGTGAGAACCGCCCTAGTAGCCTCATTAGACGGTGTGGGGAAAAATTTAGTTCTTGCGTTCGGGAAAATGGAACAATGGAGTAATGAAGAGACTGACATCAGTCTTGAAAGGTATGTCGATTCCTTTATACATTAGAGCTGTTTTTCATATTTTTTGTTAAATCAGCTCGGGTATTCAAATGCGAATAACGTTCGAATATTCACCTCTGCGAATAATCTAATTCGAATAATATTCGAATATTCACCTTTCCCGAATAGTCGAATTCGAATAATATTCGAATATTCACCTTTCCCGAATAGTCGAATTCGAATAATATTCGAATATTCACCTTTCCCGAATAGTCGAATTCGAATAATATTCGAATATTCACCTTTCCCGAATAGTCGAATTCGAATAATATTCGAATATTCACCTTTCCCGAATAGTCGAATTCGAATAATATTCGAATATTCACCTTTCCCGAATAGTCGAATTCGAATAATATTCGAATATTCACCTTTCCCGAATAGTCGAATTCGAATAATGTTCGAATTTTCACCTTTTGCGAATAGTCGAATTCGAATAATGTTCGAATATTCACACTTTTCGAATATTCGAATGTTCGAATAAAAATTCGTTCGAAAAATTCGAATATTTATTCGAACTCGAATATTCGGTCCTCACTCTAGTGTGTACCTTTGCGCGAAAAACAAAATCGGTGATCTGCTGCAGTAGCGGTTGCGGTTTCAGACGGATAAAACCAGATTTAAAGGCAGTGTTCACGATAAAAAAACCGCATTCTAGCCTTCTGTTTTCGAGTAAGCAAGTTTTCGAAGTAGTGGACAATAGAGTGTTGGAACGAATAATTTTTTTTGAATATTCGAATAAACGAATAATTCGAATAATCCACTTCTTTGAATATTCGAATATTCGAATTATTCGAATAAACGAATATTTGGGCAACACTCTATTGCGTATTATCCCATTCGACCAACTCAGGCAAACCGGGGCGTCGACAACAGGGGTGGTAGTAAATGGTGTGTTAACCGCGAATAAACCGCCACCTCCAAGCCGCCAACATACCGCGAATTAAATGCAGTAGAGCCGCCAAATTAACACGTATTAACCGCCACCTCCTGGCCGGCTACGAACCGCGAAATAGGTGCCACGGTTTGTTGCCGGTTTAACGAAAGCTGCCCTCTGCTTACACATACATTATGCGTGACCTTCGTCCGCATAAGTATTTTCTACACTTGGACACGAACGACGTTTACGGTGGAAAGACGAGGGATCGGAAAGATTATACAAGTGATGCTGTTTATTTTATTCATTAGGAAGAGCTTTTAAAAGGAACTTCGTAATATTTTGCTTGTTCGAAACACGATCAAAATGCAATTTTTAAAATTTTCCTTGTAAATCCTAATTCTCGTAATTTTTTGTGAGCTCCGTGAGTTTTCAGGACCACTCTCGAAAAGACATGTTAGATTAATCATTAGCCTCAATCAATCAATTGCGTGTGATCTGACAAAAGTTTGCATTTGTAGTAACTTTGTTAACTTTTTTTTGATATTTTCAAACAAAAGTTTTTTTGAAAAACAAAAAATTTATCGGAAGTAAATTTCGAATGAACGAAAATTTGAGAATTTCTGGATGAATTATTTACAAGGTGTTCTTGAAAAGGTAACGCTAGGTGCGAGAAAGACATTCCGCAACTCGTCGAGTAATGCATAAATTCAAAGAATGTCCTGCATTCAACTGAAATGGATAGTTAAAAACCTACAAGAATGATGATAAACTAGATAGTCTATTTTCGTTCTTGAAAAAGAATTCTATTGTTTTTTTGGAAGTGTGCAACTCAAGTCTGGCGTCCGAGATTGGGGTAATGGTGTGGTTTCGGTCTTTGATGCAGTTGAATTTGTGAAGTGTTTGTCGTCTTCTCAAAATGAAACTAATCCCCGCCCGCAGTTAGTGCTGAAAATATATAGAAACACTGTTACACACTCATATGCGCATCGTTTAAGGAAAAGATTTTGTACACATATTTCAAGGTAAGAATTTGAAACACTTCGAGTGGCTCTACCAATGCACCAAAGCAACTGCGTCGCGGACCCTCAAAAAAAATAAGAGGCCACGATGGCACTGATCTGGCAATGAAAGAGGAGTATTCGAATCTTGCAGAAAAAAGAGAACAAATACAGTTGGTTTTAGAAATAAGTTCGCATTTCTTTCCCACAAAACGCGCCCGATACGCCCCGACTAACGCTGATTAATCATTACTAAAGCATCAAATCACTTGAAAATCAGTGGCTTGGAAAATTTTCACTTTTTTGCACGAAAAAAGTTGTGGAAACCCCTTCGAAACGCGAGCAAACAAATAATTTACTACATACTCCTCATAGCCTATGCTATGCAATGAATTATGAAAATGAAACTAACCTGATAATAGCAAAGCGAATGAATTCCGGAAGAAAATAAACAAAAGCGGGAGAAGTGTCGGCGCTCGAAAAAAAATTAACAGCTGATTGGGAGGGATTGATTAGTGCCACCAAAGAAGACGGCCAACGTGTTTCAGCAATGATCCTTGCTTTGCTTTTGATCCCTCATCGCCCGTTTCCCTGGCGGAAGCCGTTAAAAGACTATCCCTTGGAACACCTTTCAGTTTTAAAGATAGGCTGACGTCCTGAATCAAAATGGCTAACCGTGCTATAAAACTTCCTTAACCCTCTGCATTAATTAAACTCGTACTTGCCCTCAGTATAGATGGTCAAAACTGTTCCTACTGTATCTTGCTAACCGCATCCAAAAACTCCTCGGGAGGAGTTTTTCGTTAACTGCCAGTTCCTTCTCGCATTTCAGCACTATTTCCGTGCTGTCTGCGAGAGTGTGTTAAACGCGAACTTACCGCGAGGATGCCACATGGCGGAATTTTAGAGAAAAAACAGACCTGAAAACGTTTTGAAAAGGCTATTTTTCGTAACAAAGGTTACAATTGTCGCTTTTTTCGAGGCGTTTTCATTGGAAGTGTATAAGAGGCCTACCACTGGGGGATGTTAGGGTGAAACTAGAGCGAGTTCTCTCTTAACTATCAAGAGTTATCATTACAATCTGGTGTGGTTAAACTCGCGTTTAACGCGAATTTAACTCCTGTTAACTCGCGTTTAACACACCCAATTACTACCACCCCAGGTTGGTAAGTTGTCGTCTCATAAACTGCACCCTCTTGATAACTCAAATCTTTTGTCAGCCTGAGAATTCAGGTGAAGTCCACCAGGAAAGTGGACGAATAGCATCACCTTGAACCAGTTCCATAAAAATACGCATGAAAATGATACAATGTGGCCGTTTTTGCGAGACACTTTCATGTTCCTCAAGTGTTGCTATACTTCTCCGTCGCTCGAAATTTAAACTTTTCTCTATAATTAAAGGTAAAATGGGCACTTCTAGCGTTTTGACAAAATCCTACGAGCAGTTTAATATATTGTACATACTTGCTATAACTATAAATTTTTGAGGTACTGAAGAATTGTGAGAAATTAGGAGTCATTAGGCTAAGATGTTTGAAATGTAAAATCAGGGCGAAATGGAGTGCGATCTTGTCGAATATTGAAATTATTCATGCTGAATATTCGAATATTCGAATAAACGAATATTCCACTTCTTTGAATATTCAAATATTCGAATTATTCGAATATTATTCGAATAAACGAATATTCGGGCAACACTCTAGTGGACAATAGGGAGAAGCCCCAATGAAACTCTCGAATATCGGAGAAAACTGTTTAAGAACTTATTAAACATTTATTTACACCTGTTGTTGTGTTGTGTGCACCGCGGACAAAACGTCAAACCAAACGTCGCAAATTTCTTGAGCTTCGAAATTCTTAGGTGAGTGATCTCTTTGCTTTCTGTTTCCTGTACCAAAAACTTTCAAAGAATGCGATGGGTCAATACATATGCTTGGATGTTAGAATCTTTCGCGACAAAGAGTATTCAAAATTTTGGCCTCTGTTCCACTGATGGAAGGAACGCAGCACAACTGTAACATGACGTGGGCGGGGTGATCCAATGTGCTGGCTAGATCACGAGATTTTCACCCACTTCCTGGCCGTTTTCCGTCGTACTTCGCTACTTACAATACCCGAGCTAAGTTTGGTAAAAACGGGGAGCATTTGCCAAATTTGGCAAAAAAACGTCCAATGCGTGTAAATTTTTTGGACGAAGAGGTTTTTGGATTCTGAGAATGCTATCATGTTTACATCTCAAATTCCTACATAATAATGTACATTGTGAACCGAAGTTCCCCAAAATCGCTTTGTTTTTGAGTAACATTGTTTTTGCGGTCGTTTCACAAAAACGTCGCGCGCGGCAAAGTGCGGCGAAACTTCGAGTAGTATTTGTTATAGTTGTGCTTTTTGACTAAACGGACCGAATGAATGAATGAATATATTCGACTTCAAATATTTCGAATAAACGAATGAACGAATAAATTCGACTTCAAATTTTTTGAATAAACGAATGAATGAATATATTCGACTTTAAATTTTTCGAATAAACGAATGAATGAATATATTCGACTTTAAATTTTTCGAATAAACGAATGAATGAATATATTCGACTTCAAAATTTTCGAATGAACGAATGAATGAATATACTCGATTCTCTATTTCGAATGAATGAATATCGAAAATCGAATAATTTCGAATAAATGAATTAATTTAACTACGGGCCAACCGAATTCAGAGTTTTGCGACGCTACTGATTTGAAGAGGCAGTTTTTAAGAATGTCATCGAAAGCTTTTGAACTGCTCAATATTTTCAATATTCTCAGGCAGGGTTCATGAGTGGCGGCACGCAAAATCGATACGCATCGTTTCTACACTAGCAGCTGTCTTATGCCACCCGCAGCGGTTCTATTCATACAACGCCAACGCGTCACGAGCGGGCGTTTCGTTAGACCCCGTTCAGAGTTCATTCGCGTCACGACGCGATGTTATAATCAGCCTACATCTCGATCACGCTACGTCGCGTCGCGTCTTCGCTGGGTGTCCACAGTGAAGAGGCGCGATACATTCGAAATGACGCGCTTTTTCCTAGAACGATAGCGGTCGTATAGCGAGATGGGAGTTGTTCGGCCCGCCACGCGCCAGCGATTCCATCAGTGCTACTGTCTGAGTTGGGGATAGTGTTCGCGGAATTTCCGGATTAGGCGTGATTTCTAGCTTTTTTTCGCTTTTCGTGAATTTGTTACTTCGGCATTTTCTGCCCTACCGAGTATGAGCCGCAAAACTTGCTGCTATTTGATATTTACTCCACCCCTTTGAGTATTACTCATTTTGTCACCAATTCGTTTTTATTTCGTTTCCAAAAATCGATAAAAAAGAACAAAATCCAAATTAGCCATCGTCGACAGTCATAGAAGCACCTTGTCAAAGGTTGGGAAAAAACATACAAATCTCGCTCTATTGAGAATTCCCGTGCTTATTTTGATCTAGTGCATATGTCGTGGTTCAATTGCCCTATCAATTTTCGCGGCTTTAGCTTTGGCTGCTAAAAAATGCTCAGTCGGTACCCTGGATCTCCATCAAATTTCAGGTTCAACTTTGAAAACCGCAAAGTTTTGCTGAAAACCAAAAAAAGCGTTGGATAGAAGACGATTTACACTTTCGACCAGTATTGCCCTTACCAGAAGAAAATTCCGGTCCGCAATTGTAGACAAACGCTGTTGCAGCACGTAATGTGATGAAGTCGTGCTGGGACGAAAGTTGATCGTGCCGGGACTACGTGGTCCCACCAGTATTGTCATCGTGTCGCGTGCTGCCATAGAGATTCGCTCGGATGAAGGCACTTTTTCAAATACTCGTCGAAAACAGATTTATTTTGAAACACATATCATCACTGGGAAGTTGAGGCGTTTCTATGTTTAATGAGGTTTGAGGCTGTGTTTGAGCTCATTACTCATCAGTTACGAATTACGATTAACGAGTTACGAGAATTTGAAAATTACGATTTACGCAATTCAAAAATTCAGTTACGCACAGCCCTGACTCACACTAGTGCTGATGCACTAGCCCTTCGAAAAATATCTGTGTAAGATCCGGTAATGGCTGTGTTAGATTATTCGAATATATTCGAAGATCGAATACGTTCTAATAATTGTCAGTGTCGATAGTCGATTTCGAATAATAATCGAATATGAGGTTTTTTCGATAGTCGATTTCCAATAATGATCGAATATCTGTTTTTTTCGATAGTCGATTTCGAATAATGATCGAATATCTGTTTTTTTTTCGATAGTCGATTTCGAATAATAATCGAAAATCGGGATTTTTCGATTACTCGATAATCGAATAAATAATCGAAAATCACGGGTGACTGGTCGGTCACCCGGGGGGGATGTCTAGGGTGCGTGACCGAACCACTCCAGGCTAATCTTTATTCAGTTGAGAGTGGTGAATTCTCACCAGCTCTCTTTCCACAAGAAAAAACGATCCGAAGCCGATCCAATAATGAGCTCTCGCTCGTCTTATATAAGGTTGTGGGCGGGGTCCAAATACATCGTGCGAGTGAATCGATGGTGATAGGCGAGAGAGTCTGTGAATTAGGAGCGCGCAGTAGCGCATGACGAAATAAACAAGGCCAATCGGCCAGCTCGATCAACTTACAAGGATATTGATCGACAGAAACAATATAGAGGAGAACTCAATATAAAGGAGAACTAACTTAAAGAAGGTAAGGATAGAGTATAAATACAATACTATCAAACTAATACATATTAACAGTGAAATTACAAGACTACTACAAGATATGTACATAAACACTGCATATCTTAACATGCCCCCTCTTGGGGATGAGTCGTCCCGACTCATAAACAGCATTAAAAACAATGTATATACAGTGTGGGATCTTCTAGATCAATGGCAGCGAGAAGACTGAGCGGCAATCCATTGACGAGCGAACATCTCTTGATCCACAGTCCGTGTATTTGAGTTTCGGCGGTCGTCGGTGAACATATCGTGCATCGTCAGGATGGCGAAACCTCGTATCATCTGAACGTCGGTGCATCTTCATGTCCTTGATCACGGGATTCGGCTTGATGATGTCCTGTTCCCTCTTTACGTCGGTGATCACGTGCTGTTGACGCTGCTCCTTGCAGGTCTTCCATCCAGGGCAGACGTCAGGTACCGTTAGACGCGTTCTGCTCGCACGCCTTCGACGGTGCCTCCGCCTTCTCTTGCTCTGAGCAGGTCCTGGAGGTCTCTCTACCTCCTCACTGCGTTGCGGCAGGACCGGACCACCTATGCTGACCTTGCGGTCTACATGACTCAAAACACGGCGCTGACGTGCCACCCCCTCCTTTTCCCGATGCTTTGCTCCTGCAAATGCATGAAAAGTGGTAGGCTTGCTGTCACCATCCACGTCGCCAATCGCCTTGATTGGGACGTCAACCTCAGTCACGGAAGTTTCCTCAGTCTGAGAGCGTCCACGCCTACCAGGTGCAGCCTTAGTTTTCTGGCTCTTCAGACATACCTTCTTCAAGCTACAATAGCGTCCGCTGCTTCTGAATCACAGTTCCAGTCGTTTAACCACGCCCTGAACGTGTGTTCTGCCCAGTCGTCTGTTTCCTGACTACTGCTTGCAGCTCCGTAGCCCTTGAATGTTTCCTGTTCTCTACAGTTCTTCCGAACATGACCGAGCTTGGAACAATTGAAACATCTGACAAACGACTTTCCCATTCTCCCACTTGAGGTAGTACTGCGATGACCTTGGACGACTGCCTCCTCGTTGGTGATCCTGCAGCAGATACTCTACCGTACGCCTTCTGACTGAAATTGAAACCCAATTTCTGCAGTGTGTTGGTACCCAATACAAGTGTTCCGTCTCCTCCAGCCATGACGAACAGTGCAACTCTTTGCCTGCTGATTTCGCAGACCTGCACCGTCAGCCGAACAGCTCCTTTGAACGTCATCTTGTTACCAGAGGCATCGTACACTGGCTTCTGCTGGTCGAGAGGAAGCTCCTCTATATCAGCGTCCAAGTCAAAGCCTGCATCTTGGGCAGCCAAGAACATGTCCAACGGGATTATGCTGACTTGAGACCCTGTATCCAGTAGAGCCTTACGGGACAGTCCAAGCAGATGGACGTCAACTAACATTTGCTCACCCACGAGCTCTGTTTGTCTCTTTCCCGTTCCTACTGCTCCACATATCCACTTGCTCAGAGACGAAGTGAATATCCTGGGTGTATCAGCTTCCACCGTTGATTCCGTTGACTCCTGCATAGGGGCTTCCTGCTTCACAGCTCTGCAATCTCGTCTGAGATGGCCCGTCTTGTTGCAGTTGAAGCACCTGATGCGGGCTCACGCTTGTCAACGCTGGATTTTGCGTCTCCTTGGTGAACAACCGTTCTAGAGCTGGAAGTTTTCGCAGCCGCGGAATCTCCACTCCGAATCGGTGCACCTATTGTGCCGTCTGAGGGTGGGAGCACCACAGCTGCAACTGCTCTGCTCCTCTCACGGCGTTGTGCTATGGCTTTGACCATCTCATACGCTGTACCCTTCGGGGCTATTTCCATTGTCGTGAAGAGTTGTAAATACTCTGGCCATTCTGAAAGCTGACTCACAAGCTCTGCCGCTCTCGTACGAGACAACTCCTCTTCGCTTGCATCCGGATACGCCTTCCTTGTGAGCTTTTCCAGCTCTAGGCAGTACCGAGTGACATCTGTCGACTTCGACAAGCGTTTCAGATCCATGTACGCCTTTACCTGAGTTGCAGAATCATGCGTTTCAAGCTTGTTCCGGAGACAATCTACCAGTGTCTCGAAATCTGCCTGTTTGACGTAATCCGGTAACGCCTCTGCTACCGCTTTTGGGTAACCACCCAGTTTCGACATCAGG
The DNA here is from genome assembly GCA_029168955.1 of Aplectana chamaeleonis. Classification (NCBI taxonomy): domain Eukaryota; kingdom Metazoa; phylum Nematoda; class Chromadorea; order Rhabditida; family Cosmocercidae; genus Aplectana; species Aplectana chamaeleonis. The sequence goes on from JAPDOI010001945.1 coordinate 36,736, forward strand.
AGGTGCACCAGAAGATCATTCTTCAACCCCAAATGCTGGTATTTCATCCTGAATCGCAGAATGAAATCACCAAAATTTCTGCCTTCGGGATCACGAAACACCTCTACGTCTGGCAAGGTCATTGCGGCGATCATAGCCCCAATGTTGTCTGACATAGACAACCTTCCTGGGGAGAGGCACCGGCTCGACCTCGATGAGCTCGGTTCCCTCGTCTGCTGCCCGATGCCGGTTGACAACGGTACGGTTCTCCGGCAATAGTGCTCTGCGTTCAGAGGCTTACCCTGTGCCGCCTGCTCCGGATAGAGGGTTCCGTAGTAATTCTGCATCTCGACGTCTTCGAGATACGGTTGCTCAGACCTGATCTGTGCCTTCGCCTGCACATTACGGCCTGGAGGTTCGTTCTGAAATGAGTTCAACTCACTACGACTATGCGCTCCGAGTTGCTGTTGTATACTCTTCAGATCTCTCGTCCTTTTCGGCTCAACAGAGGCACTTGCCCTTTCGAGAGGGGACAACACCTTGCTGGAACAAATGGCTGCGATTGCATCGCACACCTTTCTCTTGATCCTGTGCGAGTGCTCCTCCACGGGCAGCAGCTTCTCGAGCTCATCCTCAATGATACTACAGTTCTCATTGACTATTGAACTCGCCACTTTCCTCACTTGCGTGGAAATCTTCCCGCCTTTGCTGCACTTTTGCTGTGCTAGCTCGGACGGTAACTCTCGTAGAGCACCCAGACAACTATTGATGGCTTCGGTCGCATCTCTCACCTGCTTCAAGGTCTTGCTCGCAGCATCATCAACCTTAGTGACGAGACGATCCAAAGTCGTCTGCATTGAGAGTATTTGGTTTGACGTGGACGACTCGTCCAGTAACAACCTCTCAAGTTCAGCTGGATCCATGTCGGAAGCCTCCGACGACATCGTTCTCTCTGGAAAACACACGTGAAGTCTATTGTACTGGCACTTGCCTCAGCAAAGTACTAACACAGCACTCAGACACACGGCCCGATACACACGCGACTCCTGGCCGCTGGCCAGCCGTGTACTCCGACACGTATGTGGTTTTTACACCACAAACTTCGGCACGCCGCGCGCACGCGCAACGCCACCCAAGCAGCTGCTGCACGCACGGACACGCCGAAGCTGTGTCGGAATACACTGCCGTAACCAACGACAGGAGTCGCGCCTTAGCCGCTCCGAACGGCCTAACGGCGGTACCGAAGATTAGCCCGGAGGTTTTGTTCGGCCCCCAAATCACGGGTGACTGGTCGGTCACCCGGGGGGGATGTCTAGGGTGCGTGACCGAACTACTCCAGGCTAATCTTTATTCAGTTGAGAGTGGTGAATTCTCACCAACTCTCTTTCCACAAGAAAAAACGATCCGAAGCCGATCCAATAATGAGCTCTCGCTCGTCTTATATAAGGTTGTGGGCGGGGTCCAAATACATCGTGCAAGTGAATCGATGGTGATAGGCGAGAGAGTCTGTGAATTAGGAGCGCGCAGTAGCGCATGACGAAATAAACAAGGCCAATCGGCCAGGTCGATCAACTTACAAGGATATTGATCGACAGAAACAATATAGAGGAGAACTCAATATAGAGGAGAACTAACTTAAAGAAGGTAAGGATAGAGTATAAATACAATACTATCAAACATACATATTAACAGTGAAATTACAAAACTACTACAAGATATGTACATAAACACTGCATATCTTAACACGAATAATTTATTCGAATGTTTATTCGATTGCGAATATTCGAGCACAACTATAGTATTTGTAGAAGTAATAGAAGAGCAATCTCTATATTTTTTTTCGCGAATTATATGAAAGTGGGGCTATCTCGGTGGCGAGTCCGTTCCTCCCAGTTGGTGCCACTGGAGACTCCCCGGCAATTGTCGGGGTGAGCTGATCGCGGACACTCGTGTACCGGTGACAGGCCTTCTGCGTGACGGGCCGGCCGATGGAGGACCAATGTCACATCACATGGTGGTGGCTCATAGATCTCGTACAAAAGCTACGGCGTCCGCGGGAACCGACGCTCATTCACAAGGCCCGGTGAGTGAGGAAAGTATGCGAGGGTCTCTGATACAAGGACGGCATCAGAGGGCAACTAAGCTAGTCCGAAAATCCCACAACGTCGCCAAGACCCGCGTTGCAACTCTGAACGTAGGAACGTTGTCGGGTCGCTCGTGTGAGTTAGCAGCCGCACTCGAGCGTCGCAGGATAGATCTGTGTGCTGTTCAAGAGACAAGATGGTCCGGCAGTAAATCGAAGGACATTGGATGTGGTTTCAAAGCCATCTACAATGGAAGCCCGAGGACTGCAAGCGGAGTTGCAGTGATTGTTTCTCAGCGATTCCGGGATTCGATTGCTGAAGTGGAGCGTTTCGATGACCGGCTCATGAAGATTGTTGTTGTCACTGAAGAACATCGTTGTCATGTGTTCTCGGCTTATGCTCCGCAGACGGGATGCTCCAATCAGGCGAAGGATGATTTCTGGGCGCTGTTACACCAAAAGACCGCAGAAGTTCCGGCAGAAGACACCATAATCGTCGCCGGAGATTTGAATGGTCACGTCGGTACGACAAAGGAGGGGTATAGCTGTCATGGAGGCTTCGGATACGGAACACGCAATGACGAAGGGGAACGAACTCTAGAATACGCAGACTCCAGTAATCTCGTTATCACGAATACAAGCTTTCGTAAGCGTCCTTCGCACCTGATTTCCTTCTATAGCGGCAATAACAAGACTCAGATTGATTTCATTCTCGTTCGACGTCGCGATCGGAATCTCGTCACTGATGCGAAGGTTGTGCCTTTCGAGACGGTCGCTACCCAACATCGACCGTTGATTTGCTCCATCAAGATTACCCCACCGAAGCAAAGGCATGACGAACGCTGTGGGCCAGCTCGTATCAAGTGGTGGCGACTGAAAGAACAGGAGCTAAACTTTGTTCCGCAAATTCAGCTTCCCCTTGTCACCACAGTCGATGAAACATGGCAAAACGCAACTGCGGCCATCGCAGGGAAGGCACGATCCGCTCTGGGCGTAACAAGACCTGGTCGTCGTAAGATAGATAAGCAGACATGGTTGTGGACGGACGATGTCAAGGAGAAGGTGCGTGAGAAGAAGCGTCTCTACCACGCCTTCCTGCACCAGAAGACAACCGAGAACTGGCAGAAATATCGTGATGGTAAAAGAAATGCCAAGCGAGCTGTAGCCGTCGCGAAAGCCGCTCACTATGATGAAGTCATCAGGGAGTTGGACACGAGGGATGGCGAACGCCTGGTTTATCGTCTTTCTAATTCTCGCCGACACCAAGCGGAAGACATCGAAAAGTTCCATGGCATTAATGACGAGCGTGGTGATCTGCTGATGGATCGCAAGAAAGTATTGGAACGGTGGCGCAACTACTTTGAGAGAATATGTACGGAAGAATTTGATCATCCTCCCATCCCCAAGCTGCGCCTTGCTATGGTCCGGTACAGCGTATCACAGTTGATGAAGTGAAAGCGGCGCTAAAGCGGATGAGACCTGGTAAGGCGACTGGGCCTGATGATATCGCGGCCGAGCTGTGGAAATCGAAACACTGGAATTCAGCAGTCTGGCTGACAAAGTTCTTCAACCAGGTCGTCACAGAGATGAAAATCCCGGCGGACTGGCAACATAGCACAACTATTCCAATCTGGAAAAGGAAAGGCAGCCCTGCCGACTGTGTCAATTACCGGCCTATACGACTACTCTCTCATAGCATGAAGATATTCGAGCGAATAATCGATGGTCGCATTCGAGAAATTGTGAAGCTGTCCAGTAACCAGTGTGGCTTTGTTTCCTCTTGTGGCACCACCGATGCCATACACGCCGCAAGACTCCTGGCTGAGAAGCATCGGGAGAAGAAGAAACCGCTTCATTTTGCTTTTATCGATTTGGAGAAGGCCTTCGATCGTGTTCCGCATGAGGTTATCTGGTATGCCCTGCGAGTGCATTCTGTGCCTGAAGAACTCATTGAGTGGGTGCGAGCTCTCTACAACGACCCAAGGAGCCGCGTACGAGCTGCCGCTGGGACGTCGAAAGAATTTCCGATTTCAGTGGGTGTGCACCAAGGCTCGGCCCTATCCCCACTGTTGTTTGTCATTGTTATGGATGCAGTCACGAAAGACCTGCAGAAGCCGGCACCGTGGACGTTGCTGTATGCGGATGATGTGATGCTGGTATCCGAGGACAAAAACGATCTCGAGCAACAAGCACAGGCCTGGAGTGACTGTCTTGCGCAGTTCGGCCTTTGACTAGACGTCAGGAAGACCGAATATTTGACAACCGACGCAAATGAGCTCGGCAGTATAAGAATAAATGGCACGAATCTACCGCGTACGGACACTTTCAAGTATCTTGGATCGACAGTTACTGCTGACGGCGGCATTGTTCATGAGATAACTGCCCGTATCAATGCTGCTTGGTCTAAGTGGCGCTCAACAACCGGTGTCTTATGCGATAAGAAGATTCCTGATCACCTGAAGTCCAAAGTGTACAGGTCTGTAATACGACCTGTTGCACTCTATGGAGCTGAGTGCTGGCCAGCGACCAAGGAGGCAGAACGTCGTCTGAGTGTCATGGAAACGAAAATGCTGCGATGGAGCGCCGGCATCACGCTTCTCGATCATGTTTCCAATGAAGACATCCGGAAGCGATTTGGTGTTGCTCCCATTGCTGAAAAGCTACGAGAATCAAGATTGAGATGGTATGGTCATGTTCTGCGTGGCAAAGACGATTCCGTTCGAAAGATCGCTCTTGATTTAGAAGTCCATGGCAGGAGACCGAAAGGACGTCCGAAGCAGCGCTGGCTGGACACATTGCACAACGATCTGAAAGCTGCTGGCTTACATCCCGATCAGGCGCACGATCGAGAAAAGTGGCGCCAACGAACCATTCATGCGGACCCTGCAAGGAAGCGGGACAAACGCTAAAGAAGAAGAAGAAGATATGAAAGTGGGGCTATCTCGAGATCTGCGCAGATTGAATTTTCGAAATCCTTCATTAAACACGATCGGGAGCTTCCTGAAAAGTCGGACTTTTGGTGCGAAAGCTCCATACCGACAAATGGAGGATTTCGAAAATTCAATCTGCACAGATCTCGAGATTGCCCCACCTTCATTTAATTGACAAAGAAAACATAGAGATTGCTCTTCTATTAACTGTATAAAAACTACTCAACGTTTCGCCGCACTTTGCCGCGCGCGACGTTTTTGTGAAACGACCGCAAAAACGATTTTACTCGAAAACAAAGCGATTTTAGGGAACTTCGACCCACAATGTACATCATTATGTAGGAATTTCAGCTGTAAATATGATGGCGTTTTCAGAATTCAAAAACGTCTTTATTCAAACAAGTTACATGCATTGGACGTTTTTTTGCCAAGTTTGGCAGATGCTCCCCGTTTTTACAAAACCCAGCGCGGGTATTGTACCTTTCTTAGAGGGACTCAAAGCTTACGTTTCCGCCTACAAACGGGCAAATTTTCATCGTGATCACTGCCTTTTAACGATGTTCTTCTTCCCAGAGACCCAAAAGCTTGCAACAGGAGGAAAAGGAAACCGTTATTCGAAAATGTTTTTTCGCAGCCATTTTCCATGCACTAGTTTTCACAATCTATAGAACGCTCCAATTATATTGTTGAAGTGGAGCTACCGAAGGATGATGAAGTTTGTAGTAGAGTCTAGTGTAAGTCAATACACTGATCATATTTAGGCTTGACCCACCCGTGGGTCATACGGTCGTGAATGGGTGGAAAGAGTAAAGTATGCAAAATGCGAAGAGCATTCTAGCAATCACCTGCATTCGTTGAGTGTCCCTCCTCGCCTGCACATCTCCAAAGAAAGACATTCGGAAAGCGGCTTCAAACTATAAATTCAACATGATTTATGCTCGTAAGCGCAATAATGTGCATCCATACCTGATAGTTGAGGAAACCAACGAGAATGATGGACAGGACAACGTCGAGCAACATTTCCCAGATGAAAAATGATGAAGCGAACAGAGTGTCACCGGCGCTGGTTTGATTCGCACACGAGGTCTGAGAAAAAATTAAGGAATATCTTCATTCTTGTAGTTCGGATTACGTTTAAGAAATGGAAACGCAACAGAGAATGCAGCTGATTCAAATGACACACCTGGAGATCGAAGTGTATGATGTTTGTCTGGCAGTAGTAGACGGCTGAGATGTGAATCAAGCCAACGATGATGCACTGAATGGTTTTTGGCCACGCACCAAGTTGTGAGAAATTGCAGTGAGCAAAAAGGGCGACGATCATGATGTAGGAGAAGAGCAATCGAGTCGGCATCAATGGCATCGTCGGGCATTCATCCAGAATACACAACGGCATCACACAAACCGCCACTCCGAACGGCAGCGCGATCAGTACAGCACCTGCAGTGGAAGACTCAGAGAGGCTATCATCGTAAAGAAAGGGAAAAACAACTAACCGATGATGTGTCTGGGTTGCCACAGATTCACACACGGCAATAGCGATTTTCTACTAAGTAGAGGGACTCCTGTAATGAAAACATTGGAATGCAGCGCTGCCAAAAATGCATGGATCAAGAGGTCGGGCCAGCTAGCTGGATGACCTACATTAGGGTTTGCAGCTCAAATTGTATGTGAAATGGGCTAGGATTCCCACACACGTCTGACTGCTGGCCACCAATTGTCAGTGCCGTGGCGCGATGGGGCTAGTAGCGCAAGAGAATACCGCTAGTAACGCTTGAACAACTGGGCTATCAGCGCCAAATATGAAAAAAAAACACCATGCTTTCAGCCCAGGGGTTTAGCCAGAAAATACCGCGACCGCAGCATCTTTGCGCCAGTGCTACTCACACATTGCTGGGGAACTTCCCCACAACGACGACGGAATTCTCCTCAACACTATGGGGAACTTGTCCCGATTCAGTGGGGGCAAAACTAATTTTTCACAGCAGGTCTTTCGTTGAATTCCCGAGTGCAGGTCCTGCCTATGGTGTCGCAAACATTGTTTGTTGATTGAACAAAAATCAGTTCGTCAAAACTCGCTACTTTCGACACTTCCCTCTCTCTAAAAAGCTGAATTAGGTGCAAAAATTGAGACCTCTGACATCGGGTTACAAAAAAGCTTCTTATCCTCGCAGAAATCCGGACAGAGTTATCCTGCGCAGTCCTTTAGAGGCAGATCTGCCCCCACAAATTGCGAAGTGAGAGTCCACTCGAGATTGGGCAATTTACATTGCGGTAAATGTTGCGGCTTTATTTTCGCGTTCTTCATGCTCGGGGGGGAACAGTGGGAATATTATGGAGGGAACTTCCCTTGTTCTCCTCCTCCCAATCGACTTCGTTCAAGTGATACCGACCAAATCAAACCTATTCTCCTCAGGCACTTCCCCAAAAATGTGTGACTACGGCTCAGAACCAGAGAGAATTCCCCGAAATCAATTTGCATTTCAACAGTTTCCCTACGGGCAAGCAAGCAATATGTCAAAGAGCACTAGAATCCTAGGGCTTATGAGCCTTTATCCTTGTTAGTTGACCGGACAGCCAAGCCCATAAGGCAGAATGACTTATTGCTGAACGTATTAGGCTGTCAATAGACACTCTATAACTCTAAGAAATCTCATGGATGAGCAGAAATATCAGTTTTCTGGTTTCTCGTTTTCGTCTGTCAGCCATTATGGCATATCCGTTTTCTGTTTGTGGATTTTTAGTTTTTTTTTCTGGATGAAAAGGGTGGGGTGGAAAAAATGAGCTACTGACGAAGCGCGAGAGCTTGAAATGTTCATTACTTTTCCGCTTCCGTTTTTCGCGTTCCTTTCCATTTTGGAGAGTTCGTTTTCTGTTTACGGGATAGATTCTTCCCCGTTTCCGCGTGAAAGTCTTTTTACGCACATCCCTGGTCCCACTATTTAAAGGCAGTGTTCACGATAAGAATCGTTTTTCTGCTTTTCCGCCTATCTTGAACACGGTCCAATGCTGATTCCAATGGTGTTTTTGGAATCGTAAAAGACCTTCTGGGAAAGGAGTTATGGTCCCTCAGAAGTTGAGCTAAGGAAGCATGGTGGACGAGTTGTCCGAGGCTTGTAACTTCCGTCTCTTGCAGCCGAAGTATGCCAGCTGACCTGAGTAAAGAGAGAAGTTGGGAAAAAAGGGAAGAACGGGGCTTTTGATCGGAAACCATCGCTCAACTCACATTCTCGAGCATTCATTTATTCACGTCAGTGGGCGTGGAAAGTGCATCTGGGGGTGACGAGCTGACGACTGTCCAACTTTGGGCCCGTAGGAGACCGTTCTGAGCTCATTTTTCTTAGTTTTTTCAACGTTAGGGTTGAGCTAGGCCCCGCAGCTGCCGATCTCCACCAAAAAAACAGACATGGTTTTCATCGTGAACACTGCCTTTAAAGGCAGCATACACGCTCGCAAGCATAGTCGAGATAACAGCATAGATAGGTCCGCACGGCCCGTACTATGTCGTCAACGACGTTTGAAGCGCTGAAAACTGTCCAGGATGACGATATTTGACAATGTTTGAGCAATCTTGCCTTCCACGCCCGTATTTTCACACCCCTTCGAGTAACAGAATGAGAATCGATACTTGAGAAAACATGTGATAACTTAGACTAATAGCACTATAAAAAGGGAGTGCAGTAGAGAAGAAACTCGATTTACCTCAGGTCAGCCAAAGCAGAGCGGCATTCTCGAAAGTGGACGAGAGTCAATAGGTATGCAGACATGTTTTACTCAAGTAAACCAAGCTATTTCTCTCGTGCACTCCCATTTGATAGTGCTATCACTCTCAATTATCACACGTTTTCACAAGAATCGATTCTCATTCTGTTACTCGAAGGGGTGTGAAAATACGGGCGTGGAAGGCAAGATTGCTCAAACATTGTCAAATATTGTCATCTTGGACAGTTTTCAGCGCTTCAAACGCCGTTGACGACATAGTACGGGCAGTGCGGACCTATCTATGCTGTTATCTCGACAATGCTTTCGAGCGTGTATGCTGCCTTTAAAGCCACAGTCCAAGCTCAGGATCGATTTTTTGTTTTTCTGATTATCTTGGAGAGAATTTCACGCTGATCACAATGGTGTCTCCAGAATCGCTCATAACTCACTACGAACTGAGTTACGGCTCCTCAACAATTTAGAATTCAAACTGGTAGAAGTTCGCGGACGAGTTGTCTCGAGCCTGTATTTTCTCGTTATTCGCAGCCATCATTCTGAAGCAGCTCACAATATGAAGCCAGACGGAAAACAGAAGGAAGAACATAGATTTTGAATAAAATCATTCGCACGTCTCTTCCCTATTGAGGTCGGAAACCTGCCAGTGGGCGTTGCCCATTTTTTCTTTCAAGGGGGCGTGGTCGACTTTTTCCTCGCTTTTTCTCGCTTATTTGAGCGAATTGAGGTTTCGCGCTTGGCAGGGTTGCTATAGACGGCGACCGGACCAAAATATCAAAAATTACCTCTGAGGTTGGACTGTGGCTTTAAGATATTTCAAACCAAATCGAATTGAGTTTCTGACACATGTGCATGTTAGATTAAGCGTTGTGCCGAAATTACCTTGTTTTTGAAAAAAAACAGCGTGCTAAACAGCAAGATAGAAAAGAAACACGAAAATATCAACCTTATTGAGTCTGTTAACAATGACAGGAATACGAGGTAACTCGCCATCAATGGCAGTCCCTTATTCTCGTAGCAATGACACTCTCGGAAACCCTATAACTTCGGGCAGGACACGTCGCTAAAGTACGATATTGATCAGACTTTACTGCGAGCACAACCTATATTTAGAAGTGTACGGTTGATTGAAACCCAGCGAGCAAAAGCCGGTTAGCCACTGATCGTTACGTTTTTGGATGAAGTCGTCATGGTTCATAAAGGGGAGACAGTAAATCACCTATTAAGCCTATAGCAGCTATGACCATGACGAGGGCAAGGCAGAAGTAGACGATGAATGAGAGCGGAACTGACGATGGAGACATGAAGACGGCTACTGAGGCGACGATGAGGAGAACGGCCGCAACCATAATGTCTGAAATTGGACTGTTATTGAAGGCAGCATACACGACAAAATTCGCTTCCTTTTTCCTCTGATTATGAAGGGTCCGAACGCTAAACAACATCTGCGCAGAGAAAAATCGTTAAAAGTGATTGGACACCATCTTTCTTTGTCCAAAAATATCCTATGCTATTTCAACTGCTTCATGAGAGTGGAGAAACTGGCCACCATGCAAAAACATGATCTCTCAAGCCACTCCCACTACTTAATGCTACATACTTCTTTCGCTAGACGTTTGCTTCCTTTAGGTCAGTGTTTCAGTGTTCTTGGTGGTGGGAAGCGAAATACAGGTGGGGCGGGCAATTACGGAGCTAATATTCAATTATTACCTCTATAAAGTCGTTGTAGCTCGTTTTTGACGATTCCAAATGCGTGAGCGCTTTGGTGCGAGCCGTACATTTCGGTTTTCAGTTGGCATGGATTCTAGTGATACTTTGCGTTCCCCCATTGAAAGTTGGCGCAAACTCGGTGCGCCTATGTTGAAGCATATGACTCCGAATTTGCGCCAACCTTCAATAGGGAACGCAATATATCGCTAGGATCCATGCCGACTGTACGTTGCTATCTCAACAACTTCAACGAGCGTGTGTGCTGCCTTTAAAGGCAGTGTTCACAAATCGTTGCCGTGTTTCTGGTAGGGAACATAAGTATGGGTGCTTGAATCCGCGAGAAATGCATTCAAAGTCGCAAAGTAAGCCGACGAATTCCGGATGGGCTGGCAGGACTCGTTCACAAAGGTTAAAGGCATCGTACGCGCAGAAAACGGTATACTATTTTTCATGTTTTTGTGTACCTTGGCCTTTGTTGTGAAGGAAAATGACAAAAAGGCCCAAGAAAAAGCTCCATTTGTAAAGGAAAGTCAGTCTGAATTCACTATAAAATTGCATTCTAAATTTCGCGCCAGAATGGTTTTTAAAGTTTTTCTTCACGTGGAGTTTCGTAATTGTTTTTCATGTTGTTTGACGGTCGCATCGACATTCTATGAAAACGTGGTAGATGACTGGTGAGAACTGGTGGCGGATCCTCATCTTTGACCCCTTCCCATCTCACAACCCTACGTTTTTGACGCCCCGAAGTTTACAGGTGTGGTCTACCGGGCTGGGTTCATTCATGAAATTGAGCCTGAGAAATGGAAACTGGTCTCTAACGCGAACGATGCCTTTAAAATCCTAAAGTTGAGTCCCCATAAAATAAGGACCGCCTCAATAAGGACTGGCTCTGTGTGTCCGGAAGGCTGGGTCCTGGGTCGACCATCTGCCACGAGGATGAGTTGCCCCATGACAGACACAAACGATTCACTATTGACCAGGGATGTGCGGTAATTTTTTTTTCAATAATTTTTTTTACCGAAACTTTTTACCGGGGAAATCTTTCGGTAAATAGTAGTGGTATCGGTAAATTCGGTAAACAAATTCCTCTACGTATTCCGTGTAAATATACACAATTCAATGAGCCTTCATGAAAACAGGACCGTAGTTTCACATATTTGACATGGTATACCACTTAATCACTCACTCCTACCAACGGAATGCCAATATACTACACGAAATGACATCCAAAAATGCTCAATTCTCAACAATCCTTCGACTGTTTTTGAGACGGCGCCCGTTATGAAAACATTTCTAGGTTTGCCCGACAGAGTACACTTCGATTAATCTTCTTGACAGCAGTGTCGCGAAGAATCAGTAAGAAACTTATGAGAGTGATAGGAAACGTCTCATTTTTGGCCTTGATAGTGATAGAGCTCTCGGCTCTGTCAAAACACGACCCTCTTTCCCACCCAAACAAAACCTATTCTTTCCAATGCAACTCGCATTCCCGAAAACTCGGCATTCGGTCGTGGAGTACCAGCACAAAAGGGTGGAGTGACACTGATTTGTTAGGTTGTTTTGATGTTTTTTGAGCAGCCTTTTCCTAATTTTTGCTACAATAAGGGTCAGACCCAGGCCCTCTTTCGAAAAAAAATCAGGAATATTCTCTATCGCGGCCCTGTTTTTGAGCTGGATTAGGAAAACATTCTTACCGCTTCTCTAACGCACAAAAGTAGATCTTTCCGGCTGGACCCGATTTCACTCCATTGAGAAGCCGTGAGGGGTACGAGTTAGCTCAAATGGAGGCATCAATACCCATTTTTGGAAAGACGAACGTTAAAACACCAAAAGGAAGTGTAAAAAAGTCGCACGGAAAACACAGGAATCAGTAGTGTGGAAATGCTCACCAAGGTGGTCACTGTGAATCATAATAGGGTTTAATCATGGAATGCAGGTGAGAGATGGGACGATTCAGTGAGAAAAGTTACTCATGTTTGTTCGGTAAAAATTTCGGTAAAATTCAAGCTTAAGTCGATAAATCGGTAAATGCAAATTTACCGAAAAATACCGCTGAATCCGGAGATCAGTAAATCGGTAAACGGTAAATGCAAACCCCTGGTATTTACTACTACTTTTCTGCTCGAATGATCTTGACAGCCAACAAGCGCACTGAAAGCTCCTCATTTTTCTAGAATTTTGGGTTCACTCTATGCATATCGACGTGATTTTTGGCTACCGTGATTCGTGTCTAGCTTTCGGTGCTTTTCGATTCGCTCAGATCCACTAAGGCAAACGAATTGATGGAATATTACGCATAAAAATAAATAGTCAAATTTCTGAAAATTTAGCTTCCTGGCAAAAGTAGCGATTTGGCAATGTCATTTAGAAGTCAAAAAAAAATTTCAAAAGTATCTTGGAATATCTTCAAAAGGTGATTTGGCGTAAAATAGCATGGAGTAATAAAAAAGCAGGGAAATGAAGTGAAATAACCAAAAAATACGATTTGGTGATCGATCATTTCACAAGCTTCTCCGTTAAACTTATCAAAATAAAATCAAGCACGATATAGAATGGAGCGTTGCCTTCACCTAGCATGACATATGCTGATTCCCTTATTACAGCGTTCAGAAATGGCTCAATGTTTCCGTTGCGCGCTTGATTTCGTTTTGATGAGTTTAACGGAGAAACTTGTGAAATGATCGACCACCAAATCGTATTTTTGATTATTTCACTTCATTTCCCTGTTTTTTATAACTCCATGCTATTTTACGCCAAATCACTTTTTAAAGATATTTCAAGATACTTTTGAATTTTTTTTTGACTTCTAAATGACATTGCCAAATCGCTACTTTTGCCAGGAAGCTAAATTTTCAGAAATTTCACATTTTTTCCCAAAGGTTCCCTTTCTGACTTCAATTTTGCTCCACGATTTCCATTTTGGAATGATGAAACATCTAACAGACGATATTGTCGTATGAGTAAATTTTTTTGAAACCTATGACTTACAACCATAAAAAATAAAACTCATTGCCGCATTTGGTTCAAAATGTGAAAAATCGATATTATTGATCATTAGTATTTGATCTTGCATGATGAGCAGCATTTCCCAAACAAATGACTTAGAGTCGTCAACAATCCAAAATCGTTGCGGCATTTCGGGCAACAGGCGAAAAAAAAACAATATTATTGATCGGTATTTATCGATAATGACTGATGAGCAAAATTCCTCAACCAAGAAAACCAATCCCAAAAGCAATCACCACTGTTCTCCGCATTTTGTGCAAAAAGCGCGAAAATCGATAATATTGATTATCGATCGATGACGTGTCATGAGTACGAATTCTGACAAGTTCAGTACTTACCTCCGACGAACTGTGTTGATTGGCTGCAAATTCACCCACACACCCCGGTCTCCAGAGCCGCAGCAGAAAAAAAAACAGTTTTCGTGCTCCACGGCTATTTTAGTATGTAAACACCCACGATTTTGAGGTACCCTTCAAAGTTAAGGTATCGAGTTCAAATTGGAATAGGAGCGACCTGCATCCATTTCCAGCCTCCTGTCCAAAAATGAGCTCCCTAGCTCAATTTTATCTGGTAGCACAAGATCGTGAACGCCGTCTGAAAAAAAGGAGATTAACAGAGAAAACTTTTTTTTTCTTTTTTTCAACAAAAAAACGCGGTTTTTCAAAATTTTCTCAAATCCTAGGAAACCATTCTAAACCACTTTTGGGTATTAATTAGAACTTTTTGCGCTCTTTTCAATGCAATTTAGAACTAATTTCCACCTTCAGCCTGAACTTAGATTTCGAAAAACGGGTTGCGCGCGTGGCCGATTCAAAACCAAACCACAATCAAAAAAAGCGAGGACCTAACAACCAGCGAACAACTACTACAAACTCGACCGACAACTCAAGAAAAGCCAGCAGTTTTAATCATGAGAAAAAAAAACTGATTTGGAGCTATCATGAATGTTTTGGAGTTCTGTGTCCCGATCAGGGGTAAGCGGCGAAGAAATTAGAAATTTCGGCGAACGGTAACGGCAAACCCAGGAATTGGCCCGCCCACGCCCAAACGGCAACATTTGTTTGGTCCCATATTGCACCCACAGTTGTATACTCGTATTGCATTTCACCCAATATTTGCAGTTACCATGCAGCGTTTCACAAGCATTTACAGCTGCTTGAAAGCCCCACGCAGAAAAAAAAAGAGAACTTTAGTAGCACTGTTCTGTGTGTTATCTGCTAATGATTTCGCCGTCGTTTAGGAAGGGACATTCGCCGCCAACGTAAAAGTATGAAAAGCAATTAAATGCTATTTGAGGGAGTTAGCTATTCGCTTACGCTAACGACTTTGACATCGAAAATAACGTTGAGCACTGCTTTTAATGACTACTGAGAACATTGTTCATCTTGAAAAAAAAAACGCGGACAAGGTAATTGTCAAAGTAATCTCCTTCCTGTCCGAATCAGTAACTTCCGTCCACCAACCGATGGTAAGCGGTCCGATTTCCACAAGTCTCGCGCAAATCTCTGGAAAAAAAAACTGTTTTTGCCTCAAAATTTTATATCAAACTGGTTTTGTAGTATTGAGACTTGCAAAAATCGTTCCTTTTCTGGGAAAGGCTTTTTTTGTAATATGGGCATTTCTCAAAGGTTGGGGTTCCAAAACTTTAAAAAAAAGAAACGCTTTGAACTTTTCAAACAAATTTACTTGAACGTACACACTCCTCTGATAACCTATTCAAAATATTTCATTTAGTTACTGTCCCGATCCATAGGGTACAATAAAACATTACATGAGTACGCAAGTATCTGCAATTATGATTATTTTTTACCGCTTTGAGTTGCTGACAAAAACAGAGAGCACTGTGAAGAAGTCCAACTAACCAACCCTGCTGTTTTAAGCATTTTAGCCCCAAATTTGCCGCAAAAGCGAAAACTTTCGCAAACGGCAACTTCAGATCTAAAAAAGTACAGGCAAACGGCTATTGCTGCACACCCCTGCCACGGATTCACACTCATGGAAAAAGGGCATTTCGGAGAGAAAATCACAACTGCACGATGTTCAAGAGGAAGAAGTAAACAAGCATGAATTACATATGTGGTAGAGAAACAAGATCTCACCTATAAAAACACCCGAATACCGGTATTGCGTAGACTGATCCATTTGATCCCGGCGGGAAAAGTCCTGTAATATGAACAATGCACAAATGAAGTCCTCACTTAAAGGCAGTGTTCATGACAATTTTCGTATTCGGGTTTTTCACATAAAACAACGCGTTGATCTCCAAGTGTTACAAAAAATATGGAGAAACGGCGAGAAACGCACTAAAACGCCGTATTTCAGTGACATTATTCTATAAAATGGACTAGTTGTCCGGTTGAATGAACATGTTCATAGTGGTTGTCACCAGTGGAAAAATGGGTCAATCGAAAATAGAAGAATATTTCATGCAAAGCGGGATTGGTTGGGGTCCTAAGGAAGGAAAGGAGCAATAGAGAGTAGAGAATTGCAGGACGGATCCACAAAAGATTTCATTTTCACAACAAACACTTCCTGTGATACTTAAGAGGCGGGGTGATACTTAAGAATTTCGCGTACTTCTGGTGCGTTTTTCTCGATTTCTATGTCATTTTAGTTCTACCCAGGGGTCAATATAGCGAATAATCTCAAAATTGAAGATTATCGTGAATACTGCCTTTAAAGGCAGCATACACGCTCGTAACCGTGTTGGAGATGACTACGGAAATAGAATGATATGGCTCAGAACACAACGCCTACGCATTTTGAAGCGTCATAAACGACCCACAAAGACGCTACACGAGTGAGAAGTTCGCCCAGCCCCTGCATCTGCCCGCCCCCTGTATTTGCTGTTCTCCTTCGAAACAAGGGTGCTGGGGCGTTTACACCGTTGTCGATGTATGTATGTGGTTCACTTCTTGTATTTGTTGTACCACACACAAACGTCGACGACGGTGGGAATGACCCAGACCCCGGTTTTAGAGGAGGACGGAAAATACAGGGGCGGGCAGATACAGCCTACAGCAATGTCAGTAGGACCTAGTGAGGTTGCGGACTCGTTCTAACATACGGTAGTTTGTCAGTGGTATCACTCATTCTTCCGAAACAGCTGTGATAGATCGGTGAGTCTATGCTTTCACCGCTATGACTACATCAGTGAAAGCAATGAAAACAGGTGAAAATGTGGGAGTGGAAACAAAAACTCACCGACCAATCTCAGTTATTTCGAAAAAATGAGTGATAACACAGTCAGACTACAGTATGCTAAGAAGGGTCCGCAACCTCACCAGGTCCTACTTCCATTGCTGCAGACTATACACAGGCGGGGCCAACTTCTTACTCGTGTAGCGGCATTGTGGAACGTTTTTGACGCTTCAAAATGAGTAGGCGTTGTGTTCTGAGCCATACGATTCTATTTCTGTTGTTATCTCGAACACGTTTACGAGCGTGTATGCTGCTTTTAAGACTAAAGTAGCACAATTTTTTTGAAAACATCTGGATTCGCTCAATTGATATGACCGATACAAATTTTCTGACATTTAAAACATAATTTCCAGTTAAAAACAGCGTACGCTCAAAAAACCGTGTTCAATTTTTTTAAACTATTTAGCGCAGGTAGCCCTACCAGGTTGTGATACGTCGCCAAGAAGCCACCCGAAACACTCGAATTTCAGCGAAAAACTCGTTCGAGAATCCCGGAGCATTCGGCTTAATTTTTTTCACGTCTGTCCAGTGTATACTGTGTAATACACAAACGTGGGAAATTTGAACGTCTGCATTGGTTTAGCCCCCTTAACTTGTTAAAGGCAGCATACACGCTCGTAAACGTGATTGAGATAACTACCGAAATATAAAAAACGTCTAAGCATTTTGAAGCGTCACTAGTGTTTATGACCGATACGAATTTTCTGACATTCAAAACATATTTCCCAGTTAAGAAAGGAAGTGCATGTGGTATAAAACTCATTTTGAATAGCTATATACTACTTACAAATTAAATTGCTTCGAATTGAAAAATTATGTGATATGATATAGAATTTTGAGTGTTTCTCACCTGATGCAAACCAATGGGAGTTTTGTGAGGGACGTGTCGATCGGCCGAGTCAGCAAAGTGAGCTCTGTACTCGTTCTCGACTATCTAAGAAAAGGCAAGTAACTACATAGAGGTACATATGTAGTATGTACACTACGCAGATACCTTCTCATTAAACTTCAGCGTCCATCGATTGAGGCTGTCGTGATGCTCCCAGAAACCCTTTTCAAAACCACCTTCGCCCTGGCCGATCACCATTGCCAAACGCTGATCGAAGTCTTTGTTATCGGTGTCAAACCTAACAAAATTCTACTGATAGGGAAACTATGGCAATTAAGAACTTCGGATAGGATGCATACCTTGTTAGGGAAGCAGCGTTATGGTGATGTGAGATGGCTGTATCCAGACCACCAACTGAACACAGGTCAGAACCATCCTGAAGGGACAGCTGAAAAACTGTAAATTTGAAACGCACATAATCGACACTACAGTGCGGTGCAAAATTATAGGTCCACCCTAATTCTCGCATTCACGAGACCGAGCCTCACAGTTCGCAATACGAGGACAGTACCAAATAAATTAAGAAGTGCTGAAAACCCTTGTGGTCAATATTCCAGAACAATTGGTTCTTTGTAAAAGACTTCCCCACAAGTTCATCACTTTATTCAGATCCAGAGTAAATGCGTGTCATCCCCGAAACGGTCACGTGGTGCGCCTCTAGCCATGCAGATTTGATTGCGACGCGTGGATTGACCCGTTGTCATGTTGGAAAAAAATGTTCTAGTCACCGATGTCTTCTGAGATATGGCAGTAGATGGTTACAAAACACCTTCTGGAATCCCAGGCTGTTCATCCTGCACGAAAAGAAGTCAAGTACATCCCGTACGTGACCACAGAAAACAGCCCAGACCATCAGACTTCCGCATGCAAAGTTGCGCTTTGAGAATAAGCGTCAGTCTTTCCGCGAATCTCTCTAGTAGTCTACCATCTGGGCCATCCGAATTCCATTTTCGTCATCAGGAAATACGACCTGGAAAGCAGAAGCAGTATGTTTCCAAAATTCCCGACCAAGGCTGCAGCAACCTACTTCTTTCCATTTTGTGGTCATGTTGGTACGAGCAAAACGCATACTCGCTGACTTGTGAAGGATGATGTGCGGGCAGCGGTGGAGAGACCGGTGTACCGGCCATTTTGAGGCCGGAAGACCCAAATTCCTTAGGATTTCGTTTGCGAACTGCACACTGTTCGAAACTTCAAGAGCATTATGCATCTCCTCGCGCCTTGCAAACCTCTTTGATCAACCAGCGTGCTTCTTCTTCTTGTACTTCGTCGGACTCTTCAAGTATCTACTGATGCAGTTGCGCGATCTTCACAGTTGCGGGACAATCCTTCTTTTGGGTATACGTGATTCGTGTAGGGCGTCCACCTGAGAATCCTGCTCAGCCGCAGAAAGCTTAATCCCTCTCGATATCACTTGAAACAATGGTAGATAATGTCTCTACATCACCAGGTGACAAACTCAAACCCAACTTTAGACGGGAAAATTCGTGGTAGTGAGAAAGATCGGGGTGGACCTATAATTTTGCACCGCTTCAAGGCAGGGGTAGCGATGGAAAAAGTTGTTGAGAAAACCATCAAAGTTGGTTCGGTTCGCAAAAGGTTGGAAGACCATGAGATTACTGGGCAAGAAAAGGGCTGAAATTAGAGTAATCGAGTTCCCAAGTTGAGGATTCGTGCACACGTGCACAGTAGAGTGTTGGAACGAATAATTTTTTTGAATATTCGAATAAACGAATAATTCGGATAATCCACTTCTTCGAATATTCGATTATTCGAAACTAATCCACTTCTTTGAATATTCGAATATTCGAATTATTCGAATATTCGCATATTATTCGAATAAACGAATATTTGGGCAACACTGTTGCGTACTATCCCATCCAATCCACTCAGGCAAACTGGGGCATCGACAACGGGTTGAGAAGTTGTCATCTCATAAACTGCACCCTCTTGACAACTCAAATCGCTCGCATTGTAAGCCTGACAACTGCCCGTTGC
The DNA here is from genome assembly GCA_029168955.1 of Aplectana chamaeleonis. Taxonomy (NCBI): domain Eukaryota; kingdom Metazoa; phylum Nematoda; class Chromadorea; order Rhabditida; family Cosmocercidae; genus Aplectana; species Aplectana chamaeleonis. Next base: position 56,249 of record JAPDOI010001945.1, read on the forward strand.
CCAGCGATGTCCACCTGTTGTCGGGCTGTTGACATTTTGACCTGTCGCGTTTAGCGGCCTATTTAGCAGCGGTTCACATCCTGCAAGGCCTTTATGTGGCTTAGGAACTACTTTGCACCCACCCGCGTCGCGGTCAGCACACCTACACGCATCGCGGTCGGCACACCAACACGCTTCGCAATCGGCAAACCGACACGCGTAGCGGTCGGCGCTCCGACACGCGTCGCGGTCGGTACACCCACGCGTCGCGGCTGGGTCGCCCAACCTCCACTGAGGCCGCCACCGGATGGGCAGGGCTACCAGATGCTGGGCGGGGCCAATGTACCGCATACTTGGGTAATTGAACCGGGTGCACTCTTGTCACTTAGATTCAGCATACACGCTCGTAAACGTGGTTGAGATACTAACTGCGGAAGTTGAATGGCATGGCTCAGAACACAACGCCTACGCATCCTGAAGCGTCAAAAACGACCAAAAGTGACGCTACACGACTGAGGAGTCGGACCCACGCCTGTATCAGCCCGCCCCTGCATTCGCGCCCTCCTAAACAGGGGCGCTGGTCAATTTCCACCGTCGGCGACGTTTGCGGTTTACCTATTGTACCTATTGTACCACCCACAAGCGTCGCCGATGGTGGGAATGGCCCAGCACCCCTTTTTTGAAAGAGGACGCAAATACAAGGGCGGGCAGATACGGCAGATATATTTGAATTGATTGCTCGTTTTGAGCAGGTTTTCGACGCTGTTGTTGCAATGGGAGTCGGACATTTTGATTTCAGGTAAAAAATTTGAAGACGGTTTCAACCGTTGCCTCCGAATATTTTTCGTTTTTTCAACTCTACACCATTTCATAAAAAACTCAGCTCTGCCAAGGAGTCAACCCGGTGCTATCGCAGCGGGGAATGAGGCACTTAGCCATCCCACTCGACCATGCCCATTTTTTCGCTCCGCCGCGCAATTTGAGAACCAACTGAGGGTTTTCCTCCCATTCCAAAATTAGTAGTGTAGTTGTGGAGCAGAAAAATAGGCGTAGCCAAGTGCCCCCCCCCCCCTCGCTGCGATAGCACTGTCAACCCTTCGTTACGGCTAATCATCTCGGCGTCGAAAATATTATTGAACACTGCCCTTAAAGGTAGTGTTCACGATAAGAATCGTTTTTCTGCTTTGCCGCCTATCTTGAAGGCGGTCCAACGCTGATTCCAATGGTGTTTTTGGAATCGTACAAGACCTTCTGGGAACAGAGTTATGGTCCCTCAAAAGTTGAGCTAAGGAAGCATGGTGGACGAGTTGTCCGAGGCTTGTAACTTCCGTCTCTTGCAGCCGATGTATGCCAGATGACCTGAGTAAAGAGAGAAGTTGGGACTAAAGGGAAGAACGGAGCTATTGTTCGGAAACTATCGCTCATCTCACATTCTCGAGCATTCATTTATTCACGTCAGTGGGCGTGGAAAGTGCATCTGGGGGTGATGAGCTGACGAGTGTCCAACTTTGGGCCCGTAGGGGACCGTTCCGAGCTCATTTTTCTTAGTTTTTTCAACGTTAGGGTTGAGCTAGGCCCCGCAGCTGCCGATCTCCACCAAAAAAACTAACATGGTTTTTATCGTGGACACTGACTGCCTTTAAAGGCAGTGTCCACGATAAAAATCGTTTTCGAGTTTCCACCAGAAAACGAAGGTTTAGAGTCTGACTGTTTCATCAGTGAAGAAAGAATCATGAAAAACGCTGCGAAACATCCAAAATTAGCTCTTCTTGAATGCCACATTTCAGCGGTGGGTCAGTTGAGCGGGCCTGAAGTAGACAGCGTGTGCAAATGCGCCCCAATGATAAAACTTAGCCGCGCTCGCGCTCCAATGCTAATGTAGAAGCGGACCAAATGTTCCTCGGAAAACTCGACCGCGAGCGGAAGGGCTAGCGCGAGCGGACTTCGGAGCCGTACGGAGCTCTTTCGGGCTCGTTTTCGTTCGTCCTTTCGACCCCAGTGCTCCAATGAGACCCTGAACTTTCGATTTCCGGCCAAGAACTGAGGACGAAAATTATCGTGGACACTGCCTTTAATGACCGCTGTGAACATTGTTCAATATTTAAAAAGCCAGGATTGATCATTTTCCTGTCCCATTTATTACCATCAGCCAACCAACCGACGATAAGCGGGCCTACTTACACGAGTTCTCAAATGGCTCATATGTCTAAAAAGAGATGCTTCCACGCCAAAACTTCTGTACCATTTAATTTTGCAATTTCGGAACTAGCAGGAATCGGTATGCTTCTGGAAAAACTTTTTTGAGATTTTGGCATTTCTAAGGGGTTGAAAATTTCATGATTAAAGAGAGAGATTTAGAGGCTCCAAACTTAGAACCTAAACAAACTCCTCTGATAACCGAGTCAGAATATCTTTAGCTGGAACTAGCCAGAAAATTATTTGTTGCAGCTTCGAATCGCTGACCAATACAGAATCTGAGGTGAGGGCGCACACCAGGCCCTGTGATTTTAACGCATTTTTGCCGAAAATTTGCCGTTTTGAGCGAAAATTTCGGCAAAAGGCAACGGCAAACCCCAAAAATGGCCGGCAAACGGCAATCGGCAAACGGCAATTGCCGCACACTCCTGATTCTGAGCCATACCATCATATTTCCGTAGTTATCTCAACCACGTTTACGAGCGTGTACTCTGAGTTTTGGCCGAGAAATAGCCGCGAAACAGACGCAAAATGCCTTTTCCCTTAGTAATAGTCGCGAAATAGCCGCTAAATAATGCTGGCTGCGAAATAGTCGCCAATTAATGCTCGCCGTGAAATAGCCGCAAAATACCCGTTAAATTGCCGCCAAATTTGTGGTCTGCTTCGGTCTAGTTTGGTTTAGCTTAGTTGAGTTCAGTTGAGTTATGCGCGGTTTATGCGATGGCGAACTTCCTAGTGCTGCTTAGCCGTGCCCTACTCCGGAATCTCAGCGACAATTCGAAAAAACTCAGCGACAATTCGTAGTTAGTCGTTGAGATCGACACCATGTCACTGGGAACTCGCCGTGTAATCTCTCGCTTCCCAGCTCCATGAGACGTCCGGGCGACAACTCTGAGAAAATCTGTATCGCTGGTTTCGCGATAGCCCCGAGATTCTCGCTGGTATCGCGATGGGGTATCGGCAGTTGATTGGCGGCCCCGCGATCGCGGAAAAGTGGTGTGTGACGCAGTGGCCCCGCGATGGCCATATGTCGGCTCCGCAATCCGATAAAGAGGGAGCGTCGACAACACGGCTCTTCGGCGAAACCGCGTCGGCACCGCGATGAGTGTGCAGGGTTTCAGTTTCTCGTCGGCTCCGCTTTCGACACACCTCCGAATTTTCGCAAATGGGTCATACTGCAGTATCGATCGAGGATCTGGCCCGAACTTGAGACTACATCCAGCTGGTCGTCTAGGTGGCTGGAAACCATCGAATTCCACGTCCAGCATCATGGAAGGAGAGAGCACTTGGGCTTTTCCGTCAGAATTCAGGTGAAGTTCACCGGGAAAGTAGACAAATAGCATCACCTCGAACCAGTTTCATAAAAATGCCCGTGAAAATGGTTCATTCTGACCATCACCGTGAGAAATTTCCATGCTGCTCAAGTGTTGCTATACTTATGAGCCGCTCGAGATTTAAACTTTTCTCTATAACTAAAGGTGAAATGGGCATTCCTAGCGTTTTGACAAAATCCTACGAGCGATTTAATATATTGTAAATACTTGCTATACTGTGCTTATCTGGGTCAAATTCCGGTCCGCAATTGCGTCTCGACACGCTTCGCGGCCGCGCGCTTTCGAGTCGGAAGAGTTTCCAGCGCTGCACCTGCGGATCTGTTGACTCTAGGTGGGTTTTAGAAACTGGAACCTAAACAAAATTGAAGAAAACTGTATAGGAAAGCCATATCGTGTCGGCTTTGGAGCTGGAAACTCGATTGACTCGAGCGCGTGCGGCCGCAAAGCGTGTCGAGACGCAATTGCGGACCGGAATTTAACCCAGATAAGCACAGTAGATTTATATTTATGAGGTACTGAAGAATTGTGAGAAATTAGTAGTCACTACGCTAAGATGCTTGAAATGTAAAATCAGGGCAAAATGCGATCTTGTCGATTATTCAAATTATTCCTGCTGAATATTCGAATAAACCGAATATTTCACTTCTTTGAATATTCGATTATTCGAATAACCCGAATAATCCACTTCTTTGAATATTCGACTTATTCGAATATTCGAATATTATTCGAATAAATGAATACTCGGGCAACACTTTAGTGCACAGGTCCGCCCAAAAAGATCGGAGCCTCGTGTGTGTACAGTCAAAGTTCACTGACATTCACAGGCAGAAATAAATGCAAATTTAGGTAATAAAAACTGTTGAACAATGTCAACAAGCACCCCAGCCAATGTTTTAACTAGATAAGTACATAAATGTTCGAGCAGGCAGGACCGAAGGTCATTGTTCGTTGACTGAATTATAATTTCAAACCAGCAGACGTTCTTGATACTAGAGATCATCGATGCCAATGGTATGGAGTGGGCTCGTCCGCCATCAAAAGAGGAAAGTTCAGGCTCAAAATTTGGTTTAAAACAGGGGCTTTTTCGCAAATTTTTCTTAAAGGTCCTACTACTCTGGCTGCAGAGTGTTTCGAATCAGCAATTAACCTCAAAATCGACGATTATCGCAAACACTGCCTGTAAAGGCATCAATCGTGCGCGCTGGAAATCACTTTCAATTTTCTGTGTACAATCAAACATTTCGGGCTAGCTGATATCACCTACAAAATGTGAGGCTCTGGAAATGTGCCCCTCAAAAGGTATGATCGCCAGAAAACTGATGTGGGGTTAATCATCTAGCACTTCTTGAGTCGATCATCTAGCTTTTTTCAGTGTTGATGCCACCGTCAAACAACATAAAAAGCAATTCTATGAACCTCACAGACGACGAGTCAGTACAATTTTCGAGACTATAAGCTTGCTGTTTCTGGTGGTCCTTACCATGAACGAACTGATACAGTGGGTCTAGAATCGAAATTTCAGCGAGAACGTCGGCTATGTCATCAACTTTGCAACGGCCATTTTCGACAGTCCGTTGCCAGTTTCCAACTAGTTGCTCTAATTTCTCATGAAGATTCGTACCCAGGGGTTTTTGAGGGTGCTGCATCAATTGGCGTTTACCGTTTGTCTCCTCAATTGACGCGAAGTTCGAAACCGCGAAAATTAGGGTATGTCATATAATTTTGCAACGCCCTGTATATGGTTTTCTGCGTATACGATTCCTTCAAATATTTGAAAACAAAATAAATATGCAAGCAGAAGTGCAGCAGAAGTGACATGCTCAGAATATCCTAGCATCTTCATTACACGTTGATAAAACTGTCTACGATTAGCAAATACCCACCTGTCGCTCCTCGCACGCACAATGAGAAACAAATTATTTTCGCAAATTAATTTTATAACACTTAACTTGTTGAGATTTTTTGCAAATGCGCTTATTCGTGAATACTTTCCTACTCTGGGCACCTGTCATATTTTTGAAACCTTTTTTTAAAAAAAGTTCTACCCTTTCCAAACTTTGATTATATTTTCGTTCTCTAAATACCCACACTCGTTCGTTATATTCACCATATTTTACTGGTTCCGATCTGAATAAGTATTTTACTCATTTCGATGCATATTGTATTTAAATTTCATAGATTCCATCAAGTGAATCAATTTTCGTGCTCCTTATACCCACATTCATTTATTTAATTAAACGCCAATTGTTTATTGTTACAAGAGATAACTTCTGGTTTCGTTTTTCATCTCTCTCCATTATTTGATATTCGTTACCTTCTTCTAATACCAGTCAATGAGATGACCATGCCTCTACCTTTGCCTATGGCACAACAATTAGGGAGCGTCTCATTCAGAACGATGCCAATCAGGGATGTGCGGAAAAATATTTTTGGAAACAGAAAACAGAAAATCTAGTTTGACAGAAAACAGAAAACAGAAAAAAATCCCCAAAAATGGGCAGAAAACAGAAAACAGAAAAATTTCAAAAATCAATAAAGCGTGTTCAGCGTACATTAAACGAAATTTTTCAAAACATTGAACTTTTTTTATAAATTTTTTGAGTGATCTATGCTTCTTTCATTGAATTTTCAAAACCTTACAGTTGGGCAGAGTGAAAAGTATAGACGCTCAAGAATTGCAGATTATGAGTGCGATGAGGTGACAAATGTTCATCAAATCTTCCTTTTCCCAGGCAATAAAAGCTCGATTATTTATTAGAAGCTCAATACATATGTACATATGTCTGTACAAGGAGTACGTATTGAATTCGGAGCGAGCTTTCCGTTCCTGAGTGTACCTATTTTGACACTTATTGCGGGATAACTGCTGGTTTGAACACTGTACTACTCCTCAGAGCTGAAAGTCACGCCCGTATCGCGCGCCTGAGCTGTTAGAGTATAAATGACCAGACGCGCCGTTTGCTCCCCCGTTGAGAGCCTCTCGTACCTCTGTGGCAGAATTATCATCTGCCTCATAGGCTCACGTTCAATTTCTTGGCGCTTCATTTTAACTGAATTTTGTGCCATCTGCGTTGCAGTGAATTAAAACACGTATTTAGAGTTTGGCGTGCATGGTACAGTTGAAGCCAACATTACCCCCGCTCTACCAAAGCGGGTGCGCTGGGGAGCGGGTATTCGTAGAGGCTTGACTCTGAGAGAAATTGCCGCTGCGGCTCCGCGATAGTGCCGCTTTGGCGCGTGCAGGCACACAAGCGGCACTATCGCGGAGCCGCGGCGGCACTACCGCGGAGCCATAGCGGGGACCCGACAGTACCGCTTCGGCTCCGCGATAACGCCGCAGCGGCTTCGGGAGAGTGTCTGATATGAAGTTATTTAAGAATTATAAGACAACTAGAGGGGGTCTAGTTGTAAGAACAAAAATTCGCACCTGTGGTCGTTACTTCCTTTGTCTGATGGGGACAGAGGTTACCCCCGCTTTTGCGCACAAGGAAACACGGAATGTACCTCAAACTTGGGTATATTAAACCGGCGACAATTTTGTTTTACCACACAGGACAGTGCATCGTACTCCACGCGGGTTCGCTGCTGCATCCTCGCGGAGCCGGCGCGGTCCTAACGCGGAGCTGCTGCGGCACTATCACGGAACTAACGCGGCACAGTCGAGGATCGCGGTACTTTGCCGGCACTGACGCGGCACATTTCTCCAGAAAAATGGGTTTCGTGCTTATTTAGTGAGTTGCGGGGGCCATCCAACTTCCCAATGAGTGCCTTCATCTCCCTACATAAATCTGTTCCAAATTGAAGGATCCCGGAGGATTGGTTGGTTTGGTTCACCTCGGCGAGAATCGAACCCGACCGTGTACAGCGAACAGCACCGTTTCCTCCCACCGCGCCACACATGCCCTAATGGATAACCACTACAGCGAGATAAAAGTGTCTAGCGTTGTACAATTGCAGAGAGCCTGGGTGAAGTACACCCTCACCCTATCGGCTTAGCTTCGAAAAATCCAAAAAAACAGTCCTGCTGCAAATCGCGGTTCACGTTTTTTTTTCTGTTTTCTGTTCAATTTTTGCCTATTTTTACAGAAAACAGAAAAAAATGGTCAAAAATGGGTAGAAAACAGAAAACAGAAAATTCCGCACATCCCTGATGCCAATGCCTCCACTCACTCTCCTCGACGAGAAATACAGTGCGTTCGGAAATGATAGGGACACCTCTAAAAAATGAGATTTTCAAAAAATTTCTGGGAATGGTGATGAATACTGTTCATCAATGAGTTCAGCGTGATAAAAAACCTCTGTTCGCAACTTCTTTAAAACCGTGCCTAATTTCATAATATTTTGCCTTTACATTTAGAAAATTTCACCATTCGGAAATGATAGAGACACCCCTTCGAACAAAATTTCCCATTACAAGTTCACTACATGAACGCAACACGAGGACGCCCAACATCTTTATTCCTATCATGGGCCGTGCTACATCGCTTACTGTTTCCGAACAAGCCCAAATACGTGCCCTCAACGCTGCCGGGCTGAGCCAACGTCGAATTGCCTCCCAGCTCGGACGTTCCCCCAACTGCATCAGCCAGTTCCTACGAGATCCAGACTCCTACGGCTTGGCGAAGAGTCCTGGACGCCCAAGAAAGGTCAGCGGCAGGGATGCACGGAGGATAAGCCGACTCTGCTCAAACAGTAGTCTGTCTCTCAACCAAGTGAGGGCTCAGTTGTCGCTCAATGTGTCGAAGACTACTGTTTGTAGTAAAAAAAAGTAGTAAACGCAGACGAAAACATCGTCCGCCAAGTGATGAAGAAGGCTCCATTTCTCTCAGAAGCCCACAAAGTAGCTCGACTCCGGTTTGCAAGGAACAACATGGCAACAGACTGGTCAAAGGTAAGGTTCTCTAAAAACCCGATCAAATTTTAAAAAATAAAGGGGACATGTTGCAGGTAATTTTCTCCGACGAAAAGAAGTTTAACCTTGATGGACCTGACGGTGCTCGATGCTACTGGAGAGATCTTCGCAAGGATCCGATGGTATTTAGTCGAAGAAATTTCGGAGGCGGTTCGCTGATGTGCTGGGGAGCATTCTGCAGCGAAGGTGTTTTGGAAATCGCCTTCACTTCGTGTCGGATGGATTTGGAGAAGTATCAAGAAGCATTGCGCTTCTGCCGTTCTTCACTGGAATCAGGCGTCAACTTTACTTTATTTTCTATATTTTCCAGCAAGATAACGCTGCGGTCCATGTCTCCAGATCCACAAAGGCGCGGCTTCAACAAAACCGAGTTCGCGTGATGGAATGGCCCGCGTGTAGTCCTGACTGCAACCCGATAGAGAATATCTGGGGCATAATTGTGAGCCAGATTTACGCGAATAACAAGCGGTATGGGACCGTAGACGAGCTAAAGGCCACTGTACTCGAAGCCTGGAGAAATTTGGATAAAAATGTGATATCCAATTTGATCACTTCTATGCCGATTAGAAATTTTGAATTAATTTCCAACTCTGGAGGTGCGATATCATATTAGATTTCATGTATGTGTATGATTTGTTCATTCCTTGTTTGATAATTTTTGTTTTTTAATAGTGTCCCTATCATTTCCGAACGGCGAATAATGTGACGATTTAAAATAAATTATTACAATATTATGCTATTGTTATAGAAACAAGTGAACAGAGGTTATTTACCTTGCTGAATTCATTTATGAGCATTAATGAACGCCGCACTGAATTCAAACATAAAGACTGTGGTTTTTAGGGGTGTCCCTATCATTTCCGAACGCACTGTATATGAATGCGTCGTCATCTTCGCGTTGCGCCGAACTAGTCGTTATGCGGACTGTGCGAGAGATTCTGAGTCGAGGGAGATAATTATGCCTTCTGGTAATCTGAGTCGAGGCGCGAACCATCACTAATTACAGTCCCGCTAAATGATTTTATCCTAAAGTTGCGCAACCGACTTATATGGCTGAGATTTTTTGAGAATTTTCGGAAGGGAGATTTCGCGCCATTTTTTGTATGCATAGTGAATTTATGTATGATTTGAGTTTGGGCAACTCCTGGCAACTGACAGTTTGGCCACTGCGAATTCAACAACGAATGGATTTTTTCTCAAACATTCAGGTCTTCTATAAACTAAGCCGAATGAATCGGCGTGGACTGTGAGCATTCGATCATTCCACTTTTCCCAAGTAGAGAAGTATTAGTGGCCTACTGTTTCAACGAAAACCTCGTTCTTGACGATTTCCAGTACAGTGAACGAACAGTCTCTCAAAAACACCCAGGAATTTCAATAAGGGTTGCATCAGGTCCGGATAATTCCGAAAAACCAGAAAGCAAAAACCGCTCAAAGGCTTTCAAAATGCAGTACGATTGCAGAGAAGGCCCTCGATGCCGCGAGGAATTCAGAAACTTTGGAGTGCTAGCTACTAGTTTGAAAATTCTGGGAATTCGTCAGGAAATTCACGAAAATTCTCAAAAAATCTCAGCCATATAAGTCTTCAGAGCGCCCCATAGGTAGATATTATAATATTCACGGAAACTTGTCAAACCTGCCCCCAAAAGTAGGCATAAGGTATCAAATATCTTGAGAAACATTCCCATATACAGGGTGGCTGAAAAGTTCTCGCACTTTTTTATTTGTCGGGAAAAGTTGTGCCTATTGCGTGCGAATCATCGAATCAATCCATTCCAACAATAGGAGGCTTCTTTAGATCAAGGACAATAATTTCAGTCAGAAAAAGTTGGGAGGAGTTTTCAAAATCATGTTCCTCCCCTTCAAAATATTTACACAACTCACGCTTTAAAATCACTCACTTTGGTCGCACATTTTTGAGCCGTAATTCGGTTCGAACCATGCATCAAAGCTGTTTCCAACGCGTTTTCCCGATATGTTTATAGCGTATCGTTTTCCCGATATTTTTTAGCACGGGATGTATAAAACCAAACAAATACTGAGTCTAAGTCGAACGAATTATATGGCCAAACATATTGCCTCAGAATCCCGGAATCAATTTCAAGAAACAGCAGTTGTCGAATTGGTCGAATGTTTCGGTGCTCAGGCCTTCTATGATGGGAATTCTTCTGCTGAAGTTTTGTTCAAGCAGCTGGTCACAAAACTGGCGATTATGGAGTTGAGATATGGTAAGAACCCTCTTATCTGAAAAGAGGGTTTCCTAAGGCTGGCGCGTGCGACCAACGCCACCGAAATGGGCCTTGTGACAACATCTTTCCAACGTTTTTTTGAAAGCATTTGTAACTTTTGTTAACCCGCTACGTGGTTAATTTAATTCTTGTTAATCTGGTGAAACTTTTGGTTTTTGGAGTGAGTCGTTTTGTTGATCCACAAGTGGTTTTCTTAACCTGCAACGCTATCTAAAGAAGTGCGGGAACTTTTCAGCCACCCTGTATGTAGCATAGAAACCTTGGTAACAGACAGACCTGTAATCCAGAACTCCGTGAGCCCTTAATGCTGTTGCTTCCGCTACCATTCCTCTGGATGACTTTATCTTGGAAAGAGTTGGTGGTCTCAGGATTACTACCTGAAAATTATATTCCTTCACAAATTTACTGGCAAAACCAGACGAAAAAAATCCACCGTGAATGTTGCTCGACGCTAGAGCCTGCAAAGAGGAGGATTTCTTGTTGTCCTCCATGATGCAGATCGAATTTGACTAAAAAAAACCATTAAAACTACCAACACAAGGGACAAAAACTCCTGAATTTGATCTATAACTAGGAGCAGACCTCTTTCGGCAGTAACTGCGTGGATCGGTTCCGCTCAGCCAGTTTCATCCGCAATGATCCTCCTCCACTCGCTCGAATTGGGTACGAATTAGTGTGATTCATTTTCAGTTTACCCGCCAATTTCTGTAACACGGGCACGAGGGGTCCATAACCTTTGAAACCCTCTGTGAAGAAGCTGGATACCTGTTTGAAGCCGCTTTTTGTCCTAGCGGTAGCTTGAGGCTGCACTTTTTGTGCGACAATTTCTCGATCCGAACCCGAATCCAAACCGTCCTCCAACGAATCGTTTATTCGTCCCTTGATGAAATAGGTCTTCATACCTTAAAAATATGTGTACTGAAGTCGAAAAAAGCATTTGCATGGTCAGAACTCACTTGCAGGTTTCACCCGTCTCTCTGTACCCTGAACTTGCATTCTAAGCGGTCCTAAAAATAAAAAAAAATGATTTCAAATTGACAATGAAAAGTCCCCCGCACTTTTTAGGTAGCGTCACAGGTACATAAAACCACCCGTAAATCAACAAATTGATTCACTTCAAAAACCAAAAGCAACAGATCAGAACAACGAGGAGAAACTTACTACCGAGCGGTACAACGAATTTTCGAAAATGTAACCAAAAACTGTTGAAACAATGTCGCCATTTGGTCAGCGCTGATCGCATGTTCCAGCCTCGGAAATACCTTTTCTCAAATAACAAGATTCCTAATCGCCTTTTTCTCAAATAAGAAGATTCCATAATCGCCAGTTTTGTGACCAGCTGCTTGGAAAATATCCAGCAGAAATATTTTCATTGTAGGAAAACTGGGCGACCGCGCATTCCGCCGATTCGCAAACTCCTGTTTTGCGGATTTACTTCCGGGTTTCTGAGGCGAGAATGTTACAGAAATACAGAACTCCTCTGACTTGGACTCCATGGAATTTCGGTTTAATCCACCCGGCGCCAAAAAAAAGCGAGGAAAATTATATGCTACCATGAATGCATTGAAAATTGCTCTAATGCATGCTTTGGACAAATTACGGCGCAAGAACGTACGACCAGTGGGACCTCGTAACCCCGTAACCGTTTGGGATAGAAGTTATTGCCCTTGGCCTAGTGAAGCATTTTGTTTTTGAAATGGGTTGATCCGATGATTCACAAGTGATACTCGCAACTTTTCACGATATCTAAAGAGGTGCGGTAACTTCTCAGCCACCCTGTATATGTCATAGAACTATCATTCCAACGGATAATTTTTAAAATCATTTTTGTCTGATTTTTAATTAATTATTTGTTTTCCTATCTGAAAAACTTTGATAAGGGACAACTGATTGGTCCGAAACCCCTGGGGTAACGGATGAAGGGTAAATCAATGAAGAAACGTAAAAGAATTCAGCCCAGAACGCTTTCCAAATATAAGAACTCGAAGTTTAAAAAGTTCCAAGAGCAAAACTAGGCGGTTCGTTTCAATCCCCGAATATATTCTTCAGCAAGAGCAGTCTTTGAGTGTGGACATCAATTTCTTCCATGGAATGTGGCTCCTAGCAACGTTTTTTTGGGATATCATAAAGCATGCATAGGGGTATTTGCAGTATTGCACACAGCCAGCAATAGCGATAGAACAACGACACAGACCACACCCAACAAAAACACTAATGAAATTTCGCAAGGCGAGTGAAATCGAGAACGATGGTGATACTGTAGTTGGATAGATTCAAGAGCCTGACAATGAGTGATGTGCATGTTACTTTTTGTAGACCTTACTCGCAATGATTTGCAAAGTCATAAGCCTCTTTCACACTTGCCCGACCGACGTCGGACGACTCGTTATCGAATGTGTAATGTCTATCTACCCTACCCTACCCATCTTATCTATCTTACCTTATCAAATTTGATAACGAGTCGTCTAACGTCGGCCGGCAAACTATTAAAGGGGCTATAGAGACTCTCTTGCCGTTTCCATTGCTTGGTTTTTGGAAACGGATCAGATTGTGAGGTGCCTATATATGTATATGAATGTAACTGCGAGGCTACTCTATAGCCCCTTTCATAGTTTGCCGGCCGACGTTGGACGACTCGTTATCAAAGTCGAAGAAATGGTAAAAAATTGACACATATGGACCGGCAATCTCCATGTGCGGTTCCACATAACAAGGCACCGAGGGGATACCACGTTTAACGATATGGAGTTCAGCGTACGAATACCTCGCAATCACAATCTTTTTGAAAAAACAAGAAACCGCTTTTGCTGGAATATGACCAAATTCGCCTCTTCAAGCAAGATTTCCCTTTAAAAACTATTCTAGAGCAAATGCCTGTTCAGCCAAAACAGCTTAACACACCCAACGTTCCCTTGTGCGCAGGCGTTGTACTTTTACCAATTAGAGACCTTCCAGAAGCTTCTTTGAACGACCCGTATTAAATTAATCCCTTCTTCCTGGCACCATGTCAACTGAAGTACTCTAGAGATTGATGGCAGCCGCAACTTGTTCCTCTACGGGAACACACAAGGGGTCAAAAGATCATTATCAAAGCAGTTTGGTGAAATAACGCATGCGATTTTCATTGAAAATGAATGAAAACTGGCCATTATTGAAAGTAATGTCATTCATTAAAGAAGTTCGGAGGATTCTCACCATCGTAGTCGGGACCTTCCTCAAGAATGTAGTCGTCCCGGAGGTATTTGGCTGTGGCTTCTGATACGTGAACCCTGCAAGAGCAGCATTCCTTCACCGTAATAAGAAATGAAACATTCTCCTGAACCTTCCAGCGATTCCGGTGGATTCCATCTCGTTCGCCAAAGTGACGTCATTTGAGAACACGTCGAATTTGAAGCGCTTGGTTCCTACCATGCCGCACATTACCTACAACCAGGGACCGGATTCATTAACGGGTGTCATTAGGTAGGGGTAGAGGTGTCGGCACGTTTGACGGTTACCCCGTGTGGGCCTATGGTATCCTACCAGAGCAGTGTCTCACCTGCCTCACAATCAGCCTATTAGCTGTGTAGGCCAAGAGCGCTGTCGGTTAGGGGCAGGAGTGAGCGGGATTCCGATTTCCGATGGTTTTTTGGCCTTCCGGTTTCCGATTTCCGAAAAAAAGCCTAAAAATGCGGAAAAAATCGGAAATATCGGAGTTTAGGTTTTTGAACCCTTTTCCTTGCCAAGTTCTTGGGGATATCTGGGGCGCTGAATTCGAATTCGAGGCCCGCCTTCATTTTTCAGAAAGCTAGGGTTGAGTGCATTTACAGGAAAGTTATTCAATAACATCCTACTGTCTACATATGTTTGCCTAACTATGTGTGTGTGTCTGTGTGTGTTTGCGAGAATGAACGGAAATTCGGTCGTTTTTTCTTCAAAAATGAAGCCATTCGGTTTGTTGTTATTATGGTGCGATGGCGTGTACTGATAACACGATCAGTCCCTATATAAAAGCTTGCTGAAAGAGTTCATGAACGGTTTCATGTGAGATTTGGGGCCCGCTGTGAGTTTCTCGAGGGGAGTGTGCGGGACTTCACTGGTAAGGAATTTCTGACAGAGTTACATGCGAATGCTCTCGGCTCTAGATATGCTCTCGGCAACCTGCCTTTACAACTTTAAGTTACATTTGACCTTAAACATTGGATATATGCTCCACGGTGCGAGTTGAGTTACACGTGACATAAAGCACTGGCGCGTAACCTAAATGTATTATGTATGTTATCGCACATGTAACTTATCTACGCGGCGTGCCGTTCCATAGGGAGGTATACGTTGCACCCTGGAGGCAGGACTCAGATGCAGGCAGCGTCGTCCATTCAGTTACACTAGCTTTGAGGTACTTGGCCCCGCACACCGGCTGGAGGCCCTGCCTGACAGACCGCTGCCGGCCCAGTCGTGATCGCCGAGCAGTCTCCGTCGCGTGACGGTATGCTGGCCTCGTCGCTTGTCAATGTGCCGGCCACGTCGCTGGTACGTGTCAAGTAACATGTACCAGCAGTATGAGTTACTCGCAATGTTGTGTATTTATTATAAGCGTATGTTACATTAATCAAAAATCTCGTACAATTACACGTAACATCGCTTCAAGTTACTTGTTAACTCAAAGTAAGTTGCGTGAGGCCACCATGCAACTTGCGTTGAAGTCTCAGGTAACTTGCTCAGCATTTTCTGAGTGGAAAAGCGTCAAGCGTCAAAACAGTGGGCTGGGCTTCACTTAGAGTGCGCAAAGCGCTGGAAAAGGTGTGCGGGGTCCAACTGGGAGTACGCCGAGCGCCGGAGGAACTGCCTGTGTTGCGCTCAATTTGGAGTGCGTCGAGCGCCGGGTAGACTGTGTTGGACACAACTTGGAGGGCACCAAGCGCCGGCGAAAGTGTGTAGCACCCCAACTAGGAGTGCGTGAAGCGCCGAGAAAAGTGTGTTGCACCCAACTAGGAGCGCGCCATGTGCCGAGAAGAAAAGCTTGCGGGACTCTAATAAGAGTGTGCCGCTCGCCGGAGAAACTGTGTTGAACCGACTTGAAGTGCTGCAGGCGCCTGGAAAAGTGTGTGGGACCTGACTGATTCTGCAATGATTCTGAGCGTCATGATACAAGCCTACAAGTACGCGTGGGCATACACCTTGTTCAATAAAGTAGGATAAGCCCAAGTGTTTTGGCAGGAACAATCACCAGGGGAGGGTTAAGAATTTCGCTGATCATTTCCGATTTCCGATTTCCGGTGGTTTTTGGCGTTCCGATTTCCGAATTCCGAATTTTAGAGAGTCGTTCCGATTTCCGCAATTCAGAAAAAAATTTCCGCTCATCCCTGGTTAGGGGTTGAGCAGAGTGCCAACAGGGCGCGGCGCGGCCTGATGATGGAGAGCAGTATTGATAAATGGCCGCGATTTTTTTCGGTCTGAAATTTGTGGTTCTGATGCGAATTGCAGTGGATCCTTTGCTGCCTACAGACGTCTGCAGCAAGTTTGCACTTGTCTTTCATTTGATCTCAGAAGGGAGGTTTGTCCGGTGGCGATTTGGGAAATCACGTTGTCGTTGCTGTAGGTCTTTGAGAGTATATAAATGACCCGTGCTTGAAATTAGCTAAATGGCTAAGAAAAACGGCATTTTTTTGGCTCAAAGGTAAGGGTACCTACCCATCAGGAAATTTTCAGGGCGTTCAGAAATTCAGCTCAAAACTTTCAACTGGGGGTTATTTAGGGCGCTGAACCCAAATCTGGAGTCTATTCCGGGCCACACAGGGTAACTGTAGGTTACGGTAGGCATAATGCCTAATATCGAAAATCGATAAACGGGTCGCAGATTCGTGTTAGGCAGCCCTATGTACAAGTTTTGAGGCGATTTGATCGTAGGATTCCCGAAATTGTCAAAAGTCGCGTTTGAGCAGCAAAATTTCCCCCCATTTTGAAGCTTCGGACCAAATCAGACGTATTTTTTGAAATATTGACAAATGGGCCTCAGATTCGTAATCAGCACCCAAAACAACCCCAGAAACAAGTTTCAAGCTCAATCCGGGACAATTTTTTCGAACGCCCTAAAAATTGTCATTCGTGTACCCCTTTCCTATTGGCAAAGCTATGAAAATGCCCACTTTTGGAAACCTCCTGTGAATCTCTCAGGCATTTAGCCGATTCTGAGTATAGAATATTGAAGCACTGTGCTCCCCCTAGAACATATCAAAGTGGCATCTTGAAACTCCATCTTATGTGTGCAATCCTCCCTCGCCAGAATCATTTGGCGTAAAAGCAAGCGTATGATCTGCCCCTTGCACAACGGTTCCTTCTACTACATCACTTTCGATAAAAGATTAGACTGACTGGGTCATAATTTCTTGGATTTCCTGTTTATCAGCAGACTTAAACGACTACGGCACATCTTTTGAGCATGGCCATAACTTTCAGGAATAATCCTTCGAAGAACCAAAAATATGAAATTCGACAGGCGGAAACATCACCAATCTAAATAATAACGCTAATCGATTCGGCATAGCTGATAACCTGCAGAGCTACTTTAAAAGCAGCGTTCACTATCGTCATTCTCAATGACTGTTCGTCGTGAAATGAAAGGCGAGAAGAATTCTTGCTCTCAGTGTCGAAAAAGCGGTTTAAAAAGAGCTAGGAACGTTGATTGCGTATGCTTTTGTTTCACTAAGAAAACATGATTCTGTCATTATTCGAAGCTTTTCGATTACTTTGCCTTGTTTTTCCAATCAGAGACATGTATTACGAAAATAAGACGTTTCAAAAAGCAAAAATTTTTTCGGTTTTTTCGGAATTTTTCGAATTCAAAACCGAAAATTTTTCGTTTCTTGGTTTTTTAGGTTTCAAAGTTGTTCGCACATGCCTGATCGCAACTTGAATTCAAATCGTGGCGCGTGCGTACGGCGTAGCGCTCCCCGACTATCGCTGCCGCATTCATGCATGCCACTATAGTTGTACACGAACGAAATTTTCGAAAAATTTTCGAAAGATTTTTCGAAATTTTTTTCGTTCGTTTTCGTTCGTTCGAAAACTCGTCGAACGAAATTTTTTCAAATTTCGTTCGTTCGAAATTTTTTCGAACGAAACTTTTTCGATTTTCGTTCGTTCGAAATTTTTCCGAACGAAAAAATTTCGATTTTCGTTCGTTCGAAATTTTTTCGAACGAAAATTTTTCGATTTTCGTTCGTTCGAAATTTTTTCGAACGAAAATTTTTCAATTTTCGTTCGTTCGAAATCCGATTTTTCGAAATTTTTTCGAAATTCGTTCGTTCGGAATTTTTTCGAACAAATTTCGAAAAAAAATTTCGAAATTTTTCACAAATTTCGAAAAAATTTCGAAATTTTCGACGAGTTTCGAAAAAAATACGAAATTTCGAAAAAAATCGAAATTTCGATTTGTTTCGAATTTGGTTCGTTTGACCTCCGAAATTTCGAAAGTTTTTCGAAATTCGTTCGTTCGAAATTTTTTCGAACGAAATTTTTTCAATTTTCGTTCGTTCGAAAAGATTTCGAACGAAAAAATTTCGATTTTCGTTCGTTCGACATTTTTTTCGAAATTGTACAACTATACATGCCACCCCAGATGGCACTCTGCTCAGAACCTTAGTGATCTTCCTCTTGTGCAGGGTAATCACCAAACGTGCCGACGCCTTCACCCCTACCCAGCACTGCCGCGTTGACGAATCATAGAGGTTAAAGATGCAATTGTAATCGTGAAATAACAAAGTTTTTCCATACCTTCCCTGTGTGAATTCCGACTCTCATATTCACCTCCTGACCGCGATCGATGTCGAACTGGCGAATGGCTACAATCATGTTGAGGCCCATTTCAACGGTCCGTATAGCATGATCGTCGCATGGTTCTGGACAGCCAGCCACACAATAGTAACAGTCGCCTGAACATTTCAAACTCCAATTCAAGAAGAAATCAAGACTCCCTTTTCAATGCTTCAGCGTCAAGTGGAAATTTTAGGCAATTATTTTAGGCAATTTTCTATTCGTCCGTCTACATGTTCTTTCTCTTGATCTGATATACTCGAGAATTCTCCGGAGATGCCGATGGGAATCTTACCCAGAACAAACTCTGCTTCATTTCCACCAGTTAATTTTTGAGAGTGGAGGAAATGACCATAGTTGAAGTTTTCAACCCGCAATCAATTCAAGGAGTCTATTCTCTGAGAAAACTCGCCGCGATTCTCCCGCAAACCTGCCGAGTCGTAGCCTATCAGGCGCCGACGGGGGGACGGAATATTGCTTATACTTGAAGCAGGAATTTCATGCTTCCCCGCTGGCAAGCTTGTCAGCTGCAAATATTTGAGAAGGGGGATAGAGGCCCTCGATCGTTTCTCCCTCACCTCACATAAAGGAGGCGATCCGGCTCCAAGGCACGTCAATGAATGACAGGGGCGCCTGTGCGAACTTGGTCGGACCAATCGCCTGTCCGCCCCACACAGAGGCGTATCGTAGGCCGCGCGGGTTCGATCAGTCGTTCAACGTGCGCGTTCCCGGTACACTACCGGAACAGTTTTGTGGTGTAGGTGACCCAATGGAAGAAAATTGCGCCAAAAAAGAAAATTGCGAAAATTGATGTGGTAAAAATCTATCGGAAAACTATGCTCTACCAGGTTGTTCAATAAGTTTTGTCGTTCAACAAGAAAAACACTATTTTATGGTTCAATGTGGGGCGCGTAGATGGAAAAGCTGCTGCGCTGAT
Source organism: Aplectana chamaeleonis (assembly GCA_029168955.1). NCBI lineage: Eukaryota > Metazoa > Nematoda > Chromadorea > Rhabditida > Cosmocercidae > Aplectana > Aplectana chamaeleonis. The sequence goes on from JAPDOI010001945.1 coordinate 75,647, forward strand.
GTCACAGCGGGAAGCCCCCAATTTGTTGAACCAACCATCAACAGTTTTTTTTATTATTCAGTATAATCTCCCTGAACATTAATACTTACTTACTTTGATACTTTGATGATCCATTCAGCTGGCGATCTTCTCAGCGTGGACCACAACTCTTCCATTCTGCGCGATTTCTGGCCACTTGCATCCAGCATGACTGACCACGATCCCTGAAATGTTTCGAGATCGAGTCAGACCATCTTGATGGAGGTCGTCCCAGCGGCCTCTTTTTATCTCTTGGTAGCCACTCTGTAACTCGGAGACTCCATCTATCATCGGTTCTTCGCAGTAAATGGCCGGCCCAGCGATGCTTCGACTTCGCCATATACTGCAGCGGATCCTTCAAACGCGATTTCTGCCTCATTTCTGTACTTCGTATGCCTTGTTGCCACTGCTGGCGTCGGCTCGTCTTCGGAAGACACCTCTCCAGAGCACGGTGTGTTGTTTGCATGGCATTGGAGATAGTCTTGTTATCAGGCCAGGTTTCCATCGCGTAGCACATTGCGGGCAAAACAGTTGCGTCGAAAATAGAAGCCCTCAAGTCTGGATCCACAATTTGGTCGGTCACTTCCCGAATTGATCCGAAAGCTGCCCACGCGCCGCGTCTCCTCCGTGATATTTCGGGGACGATGTTGTTCAGCATGTTCAGCTCTCTTACCCAAATATACGTATGAATCCACTTTCTGAAGAGCGACTCCATTCAGCTTCACTGTCCCACTGTCGCACCACTGATTCACCATCATCTTCGTTTTAGACATATTCATCTCCAAACCAATCCTTCTACCAGCCGCATCGAGTTCGTTGACCATCGTCTCCATTTCAGCCGTAATTTCAGAAATCAAAACGATATCGTCGGCGAAGTGTAGATTATTGATCTTTTTACCATCGATGGAGCAGCCTCTGTCGTCCCACTGCAAGTCTACCATGGCGTCTTGAAGCGAAGCCGTGAATAACTTTGGCGATATGGTGTCTCCTTGCCGTACTCCTTTCTTGATTGGAATCTTCAACTTTCGTTCGAACAGTTTAATAGTTGTAGAAGTGTCCGTAAAGCACTGTTCGAGTAAGTGAACATAAGCGGAAGAGATCCCAGCGTGGACCAAAGCATTGAGGACAGCATTGGTCTCCACAGAGTCGAACGCCTTCTTGTAGTCCACGAAAACGAGAACCAGAGGGAGATGATATTCACGACTCTTTTCGATGACTTGAGTGACAGCTTGGATATGGTCCATACAGGAGAAGTTTTTGCGGAAACCGGCCTGCTCCACTGGTTGATAGTCGTCCAAGATTCGTTCCATACGGTTGAGGAGAATCTTGGTGGAGGTCTTGTATACAACTGAGAGAAGACTGTTGGGTCGGTAATTGGCAATATCCTCCCGTGCGCCTTTCTTAAACAGCAGCACCGTCTTTGATTCTCTCCATTCATCCGGAGTCTTACCAAGACGTAGGTAGTGGCTGAAATGCCTTGCGAGAAGAGAGTGGAGAGCGCTACCTCCTGCGCGAAGAAGGTCCACCTAAATGTTGTCGGGACCGGGGCAGTGACCTTCTTCATGCTTCTTATGGCCACAGCAACTTCCGATTCCAGGACGGCAGGAGGGTCATCATCTTGTGGCGTTGCACATCTTGGAAGAGGTGTGGATGAGCGGAAGAGATCCGTGTAGAACTCTTGAGTGATGCCTTCCATGATCCTCCGAGATGTCTGCACTACTCCATTTCTGTCCGTGAAGGCACATACAACAGCTTTCTGATCACTGAGGTCGCGCTTGCAGAGCTTTATACTGATCCGTTTTTCAGCCGCTTCCAGCAACTTCGTTCTTCTGTACGCTTGCAACGACTCCTTAACAGCGATTCGGCATGACTGGTTGATGGTGACCTTCTCCAGATGAGTGGCATTGGGATCTTGTTTAACAACTCTTCTTTTTTCCAAGAGCGCAGTGGCGAGGCTATTGAGTCTTGGAATGGGTGTCGTACCGGCTTGACGCGAAATTTCCGCACACTCGATTAGGCCTTTGGCTAGATTTTCGTAGTCTACCGTTGGATCTTCGTGAAGATTCCATGCGTAGGACTTGATAGCGGATTCCAACACCTCAGCGTCGAAGACGGGGAGCCGAACAGGTGCCGGTCTATGAGTATCACGTTTGAAGATCTTCTTATTGAGCGATATCTTCGCACGTAAAAGCCGATGATTCGAGCCGGTGTCGAATGAAGGCAGCACTGACACGTCAAACAAGCTCCAGCGTCGGTTAATCAAGATGTGATCTATCTCCGACCTTGTCTGGCCATTCGGGCTTTCCCAAGTCCATCGTCGATTTGATGGTTTTTCGAACATTGAGTTTCCGTGAAAGAGGCGGCATGCCGACAGGAAGTCTAGCAGTCGTTCTCCATTTTCATTCCGAAAAGCAGCTCCATGCAGTCCTAATCTCCAATCGCCGCCGCTGTTGTTCGTACCGACGATAGCATTGAAGTCACCAACAACTAGCTCATAGTAGCTTCTCTCCTCATGTACAGTCTTCTCCAGAAGCTCATAAAACTTCACGCTCTTCTTGCGCAGCGGTAGAGGTTGGGGCGTATCCATTGATAATAGACACAATTCCTTGCTCTTCGGTTCTTAAAGGCAGTGTCCACGATAAAAATCGCTTTCGAGTTTCCACCAGAAAACGAAGGTTTAGAGTCTGACTGTTTCATCAGTGAAGAAAGAATTATGAAAAACGCTGCAAAATATCCAAAATCCGCTCTTCTTGAAAGTTACATTTTAACGGTGGATGAGTTGCGCGGGCATGGGCCTGAACTAGACAGCGTGAGCAAATGCGCCCCAATGCTAAAACTCAGCCGTGCTCGCGCTCCAATGCTAATGTAGATGCGGACCAAACTGTTCTTCGGAAAACTCGACCGCGAGCGGAAGGGCTAGCGCGAGCGGACTTCGGAGCCGTATGAAGCTCTTGTGGGCTTGTTTTCGTTCGTTCTTTCGACCCCAGTGCTTCAATAAGACCCTGAACTTTCGATTTCCGGCCAAAAACCGAGGACGAAGTTTATCGTGGACACTGCCTTTAAACGCAGAACGCCGAGACGTGGACTTATGATTTTATGAGAATCTACCAAGTGGTGCACCGTCGAATTAATGAGGAATCCAACGCCGCCGATGTTCTTGTTGTCCACCTTGGCTCCGATGACGATAAGCTCGTTGTGATCGGTCTTTCTAACGGTTTCCGTCCTGCCTTTCGTCTCCTGCAAAGCGATAACATCGTACTTGATCTGACGGCCTCTAAGAAGGAGTGTTCGAAGATCGGTTTCCGATGCAATTGTGCGGCAGTTGTATGTAGATATGTAAAGGCAGTGTTGATGTCGTGTGGTGTGGGAGTTTCCAATTTCCGTATCCGATGACGTCCTATTGCTCCGAGATTAGATGGCCCCTCACCGGTAGAGGCTTCCTCCGACGCCGTAGTGGAGCATATCCGGTGTGCGGAGTACTGGGGCGCAGATTTAGTTGTCCGAGCGTTTCTTTTCGGTCTGGTTACTCTCGCCTGTTCCCTGCTAAGGATTCAAGGATAGCCGCCCGTACACAGAAACTGCGTACTGCGTGATCGGTTTGCACCGTTGGCCACCAACAAGTGGTGTTCACCCTATCACCGCGATGAGGTGGTGCATGAAAGGGAACATTAATACACTTAAAAAAAAACCAAAAAAAAAATCCAAGTCTCATCCATAGTGATGAATCGACGCTCAAAAACCACTTTATTCTTTTTGAAACGCTCCAAATGTTGCTGAGAAAGTCGCATTCGAATGTGTTTTTGTTCAATTGTTAGCGAATGCGGCACCCATTATGCCCACAGCTCTCTAAAACCCAAAATTTCACTTAAAATATGGCTCACAACTATTGAGATGTGTAGAGCCTCTAGTAAATCTCTCTCAGTTAATCGACGATCTTCCAAAACCATGTCCTGTATTTTGGCTATGATTTCTGGTGTTGATGCGTTTTTTGGACGTCCTTGACGTGGATCGTCTTCAAGGCTTGTACGACCACGTTTAAATTCAGCAACCCATCTTTCTACTGTTCTTATTGTAGGTGAACAAACATTACAAATTTTTCACATTCGTTCATGAATTTCTCTTGATGCCAAAAATAAGAATTTGATCACTGCACGATGTTCAATTTTTTTCCATTGCTGTGGCACGGCGACACTAAATGGCTAGTAAACGGAGAATGAATTGACCGATTGAAATGAAACTTCACATACTTTCATATGAAGAGTGTACCAACAAAACAAAAAAAAACTTTGGGCTAGTAGCCCTCTCTTATCGAACGGCAAAACTTATTGAACAACCTGGTACGTTGAGGTATGTTCTTTAGAAGGTGCAAAAACTATGAAAGCAGAATTTTTTCATCGTCATTCATCATCATCATCAGCAGAACATCATCTTCCCACAACATTTGTACCTTCACATATTTCACCCTATAAATTCTGATTTCATCGTTTTTACACCTTCTAAGGAACATACGTCAACGTAAAAAATAGCTCTCCGATAGATTTCACCACAACAAGGCCATTGTTATACTCTGCCACAGCCCTGTAGCGGTCGCAGACCTGAGCCACGTCGCAGTCTCTGAAGGCTAGTTGTGCTGTGCCATACATCAATCCTGCGATGCGACCGGCGCATGCAAAGTATTCCTGCGACAGCTCTTTTCATGGTGAAAGTGTGGGTCCCGACACGATTCGTAGATGAGCGAGCCTGTCGCGGTCGCAGACTGGAGGTACAACAATGGCCCAATGCGGCAAAGCGCAATTTTGAAGGTCGCCGTCATTTATGATGTGTCGTCTGCAGTGGCGCAAGCAAAATACCACAATTGACGCCGGACAACAGGCGTAGATTTGGCCGCTTGTCGAGACGTTGAAGTGAGAAAACTACATGACCGAACACAGAGAAAGATAAAGGGGAAAACAAGCACCTTTGCAGGAAAAAAATGGTGACGTGAGGCATATATTCTCAGACACTGGGAGCAGCGGACCGCCGGCGAGAATTCGCCAGTTGCTCAACAGCTGGGGGACAGCTGGCTGGCCAATGGCAATCACGAGGCCAACAGTTGGCATACACTCGGCATGTCATTTAATGCCAGAGACGGACGGCTGGAGAATATGTGCCAGTTGTCCAACAGCTGCATGATAACTGGCATTCACCTGGCAATCGCCAATTACGAGGCCGACAGCTGGCTCATCCTTGGCATCTCAATTAGAGCTAGCGGCGGACCGCTGGCGTGCCAGCTGCCTGAAAGCTGCGTGATAACTTGCATTCAGCTGGCAAGGGCAATCAAACCTCGAACTTACCGAGCGCATAAAAACGCAGTTATCCAATAATCGGCACTCGGCTAGCGCCTAACCGCCCAGTGGCCTTCGCTTGGCACTGAGTCGTCACATGGCTGGCACTCGAGAGAGTTGCGGACTATTCACGTTGTAACATGTTAAAGTTTGATCTCTGATTTCAATGATAAGCCGAGCCGGTATATAACTCAGATAAAAACAGCCCACTTCCCGCCGGCCAAGTCGGGCTAGTCGACTTCGCGCAATTTTGTGGGCGTGGCACAGCGCCCCACTTCCCGCGGAGAGAGAGGTTTTCCAGTCTTCCCGCGGAATGTCGGCGGGCAGTCGGCTATTCCTGGGGGTCGTCGAACACTCACTCATCGATTCCCACATTGGAATCATCATTCCACCACATACTAGAGTGGAGCCAATGAACAATTGCTCAGCAGAGAACGCTGTGTTGAGACTTTCCAAAACCCGCGCTGTATGCGACGCTGGCTCTGGGCAGTGAGCCATTGTCTGTTGATGGCATCCGCGGTTGAAAAGACTGCAAGCACAAGTGAGTGGAGTAAGCAACCGTGTGTAAGCTTACTCCTTACTTGTCAGAGGCAGTTCAAGATGAAGAGCCCAGAAGGGGATTTTTGAAATTTTGTTCCAACAGATCTTTATCTAAAGGGGGTTTTTGAAGCGTGCCGCAAACTGCTTTTGGATTGTCTTCTTTCAGTCATCAAATTAGCCGTAACGCGACGGCAGAAGGGCCGCAGACTGCTTGTTCAACGTGTACGGGCAGTAAACGAAACGGCGCCGCCGATTTCCCGCGACCGATCTATTGGCCTTCCGCGGGAGGGGTTACGGTACGTCGGCTAGTGGTACCGCGGGAAGTGTGATGTCTCTATCTGAGAAGGCGATTCAGTCCAATGAGTGTTCACTCGGCACTTTGATCATTCTAGCCATATTCTAGCCTCTTATTCTAGCATTCTAAGTATTCTAGCCTCTGTAGAGTGACCTGAAGTCACTCTACAGAGGCTAGAATATTTTCGGCAGCTGAGGGGCAAGTCCCCTCGGCTAGGGGGGAGGTGGGATGGGTCCCCCACCCCAGACCGTTGCGTAGGCGATCTCCTACGGAACAATCTGCGGTGAGGGACTCACCTCGAGTCATCGGTCTGCCATGAGACTGGCGGACCGCTGGCAAATGATTGCTCAACAGCGGGCTGCCAGGAATCAGCCAAGAGACTGCCAGCGGTCGGCCAACGTCCTGGCGGACAGCTGGCAGGATTTTGGCGGACCGCCGGCTAATGGCTGTCCGACACCGGGAATGGTTTTTGCTCGCCAAGCAAATGTCGGCGGTCCGCCAACCCCAATGTCTGAGTTGCAGGATTTCAACTGGTGAAGTGAAGCGGTTATCATCAATGTTATCAGGATTTCACGAAACATGTAAAACCACTATTGACGATTTGGCCTCATTAAGATCTTGAATAATAACCCAGGTCAGATGGAGTCGCGGCAGATACGCGGCAGGTTTGCGGCAGAATCGCGGCAGAGAGTAACATCGCGGTAGGTTGGCGGCAGATACGCGGAAGGCTCGCACCAGCTCCAGAGTTAATACTAAAACAACATCGCGGTGCCGAGGTGTTCGCGGCAGGTTCGAGGTTCGCGGTAGGTTTTCGGCAGATTCGCGGCAGGCACGAGGTTCGCGGTAGGTTCACGGCTCGTTCGCAGCGGGTTTTCTCAGAGTTGTATCATCGACTCTCGTTTGATAGTGTTATTACGTTTGAGGATGGGTACAGCGCCATATGATCTATGGTATACTTCGTATATCAATGGTATCAATGGTAGAGCGACAGGTATGTCATCTAGCACTGATCGCTGCGGGACCCGTATCGGAGCAACGGCATCGATCGTCGTAGGAACAGTTGTTGTGCGCAGCGACGTGTGGCGGAGGGCGGACATACTGCAATTATTCCAGAGACTATTGCTGCCGCTGTCGCTCATCGCTGTGCAGCGCACTGCGACAGTTACAGGTTTAAAGGCGGGAATTCTGCGACACTGAGCCGCTGACGCTGTGTTCAGCGACAGTGGCCCAGGGTCGCAGAAGTATACCATTGGCCTGATACAAGTTTCTGCTAAAAGCCAGCACGCAGAGACCGTAATCCACCATTGTACCATTCATCCTGCCGTCCCAAATCCATTCCCATATTGCGCTGGTTCCTCGATCTACCCACCTGCTAACGAACCCGTGCCCGGGCCGCGGTGACACCCCCGTCGTTATTGGATCCACCGCGCTAGCACCTTAAAGACAGTGCGATTCATCCACTTTGGGGGGCATAAGACGCGGGTTTTCATTGGGAACAACTCGTAACCATGTTTCCTGCCAAGGTGGAGGCCATAAGCTGTTCAACTCTGCCTACCAGTAGAGACAGGATGCTGAAGTGAGGGTATTGGGCGTCACTGCCCCGAAGGCAGAAGCTGAGCTCTGATCCAGCAGACCGGGCATTAATGAACGGGCGCAGTACGTTCTCGGTTTTGGATTGGTGAAATCCCAAAATCATTTCGCGATAGCGCACCATCGAACCCTAGCAGCTTGTGCCAAAACCGCAAGGATTCGCGGTGTCCACTGTCTCTGGGGTTTTGTGAATATGAGCCAGGATTAGGAATGATTAAATACCAAATTAAAATTAGAACACAATTTTCGCCTCATTTGATGATTTTTTTCACGTACTGGCACTAAAACAAAAAACAGTTTAGAATTTTTTCTTATTTGAAAGGAAAATGGGGAACGGTGACAAAACATACCGAGTGTGCTTATCTTCTCCAGTCCACCTACTCGACAGAGATAGTCAAATCTGCAATTAGGAAACGATACAGTAAAATCTCGCTTTTCATTTCGTTTACTTGTTTCATTTGATCTTGTGAAGGACCGAGTATAAAGAAGTATCACCCACACTGAGGCCTTGGTAACATTCGTGGTTACGGAGACGTGGAGGATTTCAAAAGGATCATGAAGAGCTTTGAGATTTATGAAGTTTTAGCCAAGGTTTATCGAGTTTTTGGTTTTTTTGCACCAAAATCGAGGAGACCTCAACCCAGCGTAGTTTTTCGAGCTTTCGGAACTGACCTGCCGAAGAGATCGTTGAGAAGATTGACGAGTTCGTCGGCGGACTTGTTCGAGGACATTTTTGTGAAGCCAGCGATGTCAGCGAACAAAATGGATACATCCGTCATCAGATTCATCGTGAACGGACGGAATTTCCGCACATCTGGCACAGACTTCAGGATTGTCAGAGCTGAAACTAATCATTCAGGACAGGAGATAGCAAAGGGGGGGGGGGAGCCTGAAAGAAACACTCACGTTGTTCCTCATTGTTTCCCTGCTGAGTGGCGTTTGAGGTGCGGCAGTTCGAATCGAGACTTGCCGATGGACGTCGCAGTTCGGATGCATCCTTCAGAAGCTCGTCGGCCACCTGATGAAGCACAGGGGTACTAGGAAGTTCGTTAAAACTGTTAGAGAGCTAGGGTGTACACATGCTCTTTTCCTTCACATGTCAGCTTCCTTGGCATAAAATATTGCACCGGAATAGAGGGTATCAAACAGCTCAAAACAGTCTTGGAGCCAAATTTGTACAATTGGAAATAAGGTTAAAGAAAAACTCTGGAACATCTTAGGGACTTCTTGAAACACGAGGGATTCATAAGATGAATTAGGACAAACAATCGAAACATTTGGAACTCTAGTGGAACATCTGTAAAAGCAGAAACTTTGATGAATTTTTCACCGTATCAGCTGTTAACGCTCCGCGCTAACACAAATCACATTGCAGCCCCTAAGGTAAATTATGAATACGACCCTATGTATACGCATACGGGTGGTGTATGTAACTCATAAACTCAGAAGCGATCGCTTTAACAAATTTTCGGCATCTGTTCCTCCGACAAACAATTATATCGTTTTACCTTCTTGGGCATGACTGATTGAATCATGTGGTCTTTGAATTGAGTCTCCAACTCGAGATCCTTCCTGGCCAGAAGTGATTGGCCCACTTTTAGGAACGTTTTTCGCTGCCGCACCTGAAAACTATTAATAGTTAATACTCCCCCAGAAAGCAGCTATTTTGTTTTTTGCGCGAAACCCCCAGATGAGCAGCTTTTAGCACTCGCCGTAGTCCCTAATCGTATAAATTTTTGTACTGCTCAATCCATAAGGACAGCGCAATCAGGCAAATGGCGGATGAAGAGGCGACCTTCGTATTTGTATTTTAGCACCTGAGTACAACAGAGCACTCTAAATGGCTGCTGAATCAACATTAATCTGGAATATTTCATCAGGAATGAATACGCGGAGACATTTCCACCCACGGCCTCCTCCCACTCCTCCAATGATTATTTCATTGGCTTCAGTAGGTCCACCCACTACAGAGAACATCCATCTCGAAGCGATCCTCCCCCCCCCCCCAATACCATGCAGAAACCCCGTCGGATTAGGCTCCGGACATTTTTTTAGGGTCGCACTTTGAGTGAAAGGCTGAGATGCCCAAACATAGAGCAGAGGTCTTGAAGTAGTTCGTCACTCATAGGAACTCGAAAATAGACGCCAACTTCGACCGAATCCAACTTGGTGTAGCACACCCGTACACAAATTATGTAAGGAATATTGGCTGGAAATGATCTATGAAGGAAGAAGGGGAGACTCAGAGGTCAGAGAATCAGTTGATGTAGGAAGTGTTCTCTATTTGCTGATTTGATAAGCTGACAGACGACTAAATACTTTGCCCAGATCTCAGCTTATTCGTGATGAGTCGCTTAGAGACTCCATCTCCTGAATGAAAAGAGACGGAAACATGATTTAGCATCGATTAGAAAACATATTACCTTAAATATAGGCAGGTCTCAATTAAAAAGTAGCGAAATGCAAAATGTAAATAACTATCAAATGAGGATAACTCATATCAGAAAACATTTGAAAATACGAACAAATATACAGTACCTCAGCTTTGTAAGAACATTGAAAAAATGAAAAATCCGGCTGAACTTTTTGGGCGAAGTTCTTCGAAAATTCTGACAGAAAAGTTGTATACACATTCCAGCTCGTAGGATTTGGCCAGAAAGCGAGCGAGGTCGCCTTTTCGCGTCTTTTTCTGCTGTTTTGTATAGCTCGCTTCAAAGTTAACTTTGATCGAAACTAAGGAGATATTCAAGATCCATGCGTTGAGGGCTACCCCGTGGTATAGCCACTGTCGAGGTTTCGTTAAGAACCACGGAAGTTTCGCAATCAGCCAGATCTCAAAATACGGTACTCAGGAATTTCTGAACAAGTTACCTGAGACTTTACTGCAAGTTGCACGATGGCTTTACGCAACTTACTTTGAGCTCACAAGTAACTTGAAGCTATGTTACGTGTAACTTGACCAGATTTTTGATTAAAGTAGCATGCAGCTTGCTCTAATAATACAAAACCTTGCGAGTAACTTGCTCTATTGTTACATGATACGTGACACCCACACGCGACGCGGTCAGCCCACCTACAAGCGGCATGCTCGCCGAGCATGCCTGTGGGCGCCAGCAGCTAGGCGGGGCCTCCGGCCGGTATACGGGTCGACGTACCTCAGACTTGGGTAATTGGACCGACGACGCTACCGACATCTGAGCCAGCCTCGAGAGTGCGTCGTATACCTCCCTAGAAAATAGCCCACCCGGAGATAAGTTACTTGTGCAATAAAAAAGCACATTTAGGTTACACGTCAGTACTTTATGTCACATGTAAGTCAACTCGCACCGTGCAATATACTTACTTTGTTGAAGGTCACATGTGACTTAAAGTTATGAAAGTAAGCCGCAGGTAACATGTTTAGAGTCGTTTATTCGCATGTAATTTTATCAGAAATTCCTGAGTAATACGCTTGAGGACAATCAAATAATCAACAAGTGAGAGTTTGAATTTCTTGTTTTTTTTTTGCTCTCGAATATCTGATTGATTCGGAAACCTCCAATGTTCTTTTTCGATGAATGTCGACTTCAAAGCACAACGTTCGATAATCGACAGCATTGCTCAATCGCGTTCCCTACATGAGATACTGGTGAGTTTGCAGAACTACTCGAAATTCAAATAAACTTTGGTGATTTCAATCTAACCGATAGCGATTTATCTTCCAATTTTATACATTTATTCAAATTCCTAGAGGATCTATTTAAATTTACTCATTTATTCGAAAGCTTTGAAATGAACAATATCAAAAAGTTTATTCGTAGTTGCTGTCCGACCACCACCAACGGCGGACCAGGTCTGACGAAGGTGCTACGCACCGAAAGCTCGGAGGCAAAGTTTTGAAGAAGAATTTTTGCGAACATTTCGAACAACATTCGCAAGAAACTTTCCGAGATTTTTGCAGATATTTGACGCCTCACAATAAACCTTTCAATTTGCAATGAGGCTCCGAGATAGCACCATACTACCAATATCAAAAAGTTTGTTTAAAATCTAGCGTTAATATCTTACAGATAGCTACACAAATAGCCCGATATAGCGAAGAAGTACTGCTCAACTGAAAAAAAGGTAAGCGCTAAAAAGGTGAAGAAAATATGAGATTTCCAATTTTCTTGGATAGGACCTACTTTGAATTCTTACAGAACAGCCGTATTCAAACCCGAAATGGTATCTCGTGGACTGCTCGTCTTCAAAAATTACTTCAGAAAAACGGCGTTTCTGAACAAATCCAGATCGCGCCAACCGTGGCAAGGAGGTAGGTAATCTACTCATGTCCATTCTTCATTTTTCGAGTCGCTAATCATCACCCAAGTTTTCGCAGAATTCTTGTTTCTAATAAGTGCATTGTCAGCAATGAGAATGAGTAGAAGGGAAATAATAAGTCCTACTGCATGTTCCCAGACTAGCGAGCGATCCCAAACCCCAAACCTTGGAATGCGACAAGCAGTGGAAATTGATAGATGGGTGAGGAAAAGCCCTGGTTGTTGGGGAAAATTCGATTGGGAGCGATGGCAAAGAATGTTTGGGAGGCGCAGATAATTGGTAAACATCAAAGAATATGCTAGATACCAAAAATAGCCATTCCCAACACGAAACCGAAATTGACGCATAGAAATACGGTAGAAAGTGCAAGCGAGCGAGAGCGAAAAAAAGTGACGGGAGGATTTGAAAGTACGAAAACGGCGGAGAAATAGAGTTGACCTGCGTGAGAATGAAGAGATGCACTCCGAGCAGATGGACTCCTATGTGCAATACCAGTTGAATGTGAGAGATATCGCCATAGGCGAGACGATTCCGCGACAGCATCTCGAACAGGCACGAATACACCAGTCCGATTAGAATACATAGATACAGAGGCAGAGGAACCACGGTGTAGATCAGCAGCACCACCTGAATGGGAACACAATTATGCCTCGAGAAACACTCAACAAGCACACTGACTACAAAATGTTAATAAATAAAGAGGTTTTTTGAAAAGAATCCGTGACTCTTCGACCTAAACTTGACGCCTGCAGACTAACTATCTATTTAAATAAGCCAGAAAATCGGGCCCAAAAAAACCTTGGTTTCTAAAAAATGGTCTATACAGTGCGTTCGGAAATGATAGGGACACCTCTAAAAAATGAGATTTTAAAAAAAAATTCTGGGAATGGTGATGAATACTGTTCATCAATGAATTCAGCGTGATAAAAAACCTCTGTTCACAACTTCCTTGAAACCGTGCCTAATTTCATAAGATTTTGCCTTTACATTTAGAAAATTTCACCATTCGGAAATGATAGAGACACCCTGCAAAAAATGGAACTTTTCACTTCGAACAAAATTTCCCATTACAAGTTCACTACATGAACGCAACACGAGGACACCCAACATCTTTATTCCAATCATGGGCCGTGGTACATCGCTTACTGTTTCCGAACAAGCCCAAATACGTGCCCTCGACGCTGCCGGGCAGAGCCAACGTCGAATTGCCTCCCAGCTCGGACGTTCCCCCAACTGCATCAGCCAGTTCCTACGAGATCCAGACTCCTACGGCTTGGCGAAGAGTCCTTGACGCCCAAGAAAGGTCAGCGGCTCAACCAAGTGAGGGCTCAGTTGTCGCTCGATGTGTCGAAGACTACTGTTGGAGCGTGGTAAACGCAGACGAAAACATCGTCCGCCAAGTGATGAAGAAGGCTCCATCACTCTCAGAAGCCCACAAAGTAGCTTGACTCCGGTTCGCAAGGAGCAACACGGCAACAGACTGGTCAAAGGTAAGGGATTCTCTAAAAACCCGATAAAATTTAAAAAGATAAAGGCGACATGTTCGAGGTAATTTTCTCCGACGAAAAGAAGTTTAACCTTGATGGACCTGACGGTGCTCGATGCTACTGGAGAGATCTTCGCAAGGATCCGATGGTATTTAGTCGAAGAAATTTCGGAAGCGGTTCGCTGATGTGTTGGGGAGCATTCTGTTTCTGCCTGTTTCCAGTGAAAAGATGCGCACGCAATGTTTCTTGATACTCCTCCGAATCCATCCAACACGAAGTGAAGGCGATTTCCAAAACACCTGCAGCGAAGGTGTTTTGGAAATCGCCTTCACTTCGTGTCGGATGGATTCGGAGGAGTATCAAGAAACATTGCGTGCGCATCTTCTGCCATTCTTCACGGGAAACAAGCGTCAACGCTATATTTTCCAGCACGATAACGCTGCGGTCCATGTCTCCAGATCCACAAAGGCGTGGCTTCAACAAAACCGAGTTCGCGTGATGGAATGGCCCGCGTGTATTCGTGACTGCACCCCGAAGAGGATATCTGCGGCGTAATTGTGCGCCAGATTTACGAGAATAACAAGCAGTATGGGACCGTAGACGAGCTAAAGGCCACTGTACTCGAAGCCTGGAGAAATTTGGATAAAAATGTGATATCCAATTTGATCACTTCTATGCCGATTAGAAATTTTGAATTAATTTCCAACTCTGGAGGTGCGATATCATATTAGATTTCATGTATGTGTATGATTTGTTCATTCCTTGTTTGATAATTTTTGTTTTTTAATAGTGTCCCTATCATTTCCGAACGGCGAATAATGTGACAATTTAAAATAAATTATTACAATATTATGCTATTGTTATAGAAACAGGTGAACAGAGGTTATTTACCTTGCTGAATTCTTTTATGAGCATTACTGAACGCCGCACTGAATTCAAACATAAAGACTGTGGTTTTCAGGGGTGTCCCTATCATTTCCGAACGCACTGTATAACATCGGCATGGACCCTAAAGAAACTTTGCGTTCCCCACAGGAGGTTGGCGCAAATTCGGTGCACCTATGTAATAGAGTAGGGCACCAAAATTGCGCCAACCTTCACCAGTGAACGAAAAGTCTCTTCAGGATTCATGCCGACGGTACCCTTTATTTCGGAGTTAAGTTTACAGGCATCCCTCGAATGCGGTTTCCCCTTCATCCTTCTATGCTCTCTCGCTGTCTGCTGCTCGCTAGCCACACAAACACGAAGGAACAAAGCGATTTCCGCTCCGAAATAGAGTGTATGTGCCAAAAGTAAGACATGATTCGACTGCTGATTTCATGTTTCTTCTCTAAATCTCCGGGCCCAGCCTGAAGCGGATTATGAGAGAATGAAAGGAAAAGATTCCGTTTTCTGACCAGAAATCGGAACTTGCCTTTTGCAAACATACAGTATTGCGCATAATTCTCTCATACACCTACATATGTGTTTCCTAGGGGAATGAGCGCTAATGAGCTGATACATTTTGGATTGACTGCTTCCGCAGCCGTAACTTGGAAACATCCTAGTAAATGAAAGAAAGTGTAGGGAAGCTTTTCGACTTCAATGGGAAAGGTCAATTGATAAGAGCATTTTCATTCAAGGAAAAGGAAAAGTACTGATGCAAGAGGAATGAATGAAAGAGACAAAAACACTGATGAAGCTCTTTTGTTTATATTTTCAGACGAACCTCATCTGCTGGGCCTGTTTAGTGAAGAAAAGATCTACTGATGAGAAAGATTTTTGAAAAATAGGGCCAGGCGTTGATAAGAGTGAACAAAGATGTGGACAAGAGGCTAGGCGGAACACTGGTGTTGTAATTATACGTGGTGAAACTTCCGTTCCGCAATCCGCTAGTGAAGGACAGGAATCGGGATTAATAATAAGAAATCTTCAAAAAATCATATGACATGTACAGTTCACTTCCGCACTGCCGTTCAGTCCGCAAAGTGCACGCTGATTGCGAAATCGTGGTGCGGCGCGGTTGCAAGTATCCTCAGACAGAGATGTAGGATCACCCGGGCGGTGGGATCACCCGGGCACCAAAGGGAAAAACCGCCCGGGTGATCCCACATCCCTGTCTGAGGATACTCGCAACCGCGCCGCAGCACGATTTCGCAATCAGTGTGCACTTAGTGAAACCGCCGGCGACCGCCGGCCGCCGGCGGTTTCGAGCGTCTTTTTTGCAAATACCGTTTCCGGCGAAAAGTTGATACTCTTACCAAAATTGGAATTCACTGTTTATTCTCATGATCATTAACACTAGTTGATAAGAGAAGATAAGTTTCAAAAACAAAACTTCAAGTGTCTTTTTTCAGATTCTTCATTTTCGTCAGACTTTGGCCAGCAAAAAAATTTTTCTTATGTAATTGTTTCTGATTTTTCATCACTATATAAATCTAGATTCAAGGTACTGCTAAGTGCCTTCATTAGAGGACACCTAACGAAGAAGTCAGTGAGATATTATACATCGAATAGCAATTCCTACGGGATTTGACTTTTCAGTAAAGACTTATGCTATCATATTCCAAGAAAGAAACGACATTCGAGTGTTACTTGTGCTAATATCAATTCAGGCTTTCCCAACAATTTTTCAGAGTGGGAATTTCTATCGTCTTGAAAAAAATTGCGAATACGAAAAGTTGCGTGGTGATGTGCCATTTTCATCCTCCTAGAAAGTAAGAAATCGATTTTCAACGTAAGCAAACTTTACATAAATAGAGTCCAGTTATATAGTTGCTCATGTTCGAGTCTTTAACCGAGAGCATAATTACGCCCAAATCGCTGGCACTGTTGGTCACCAAAGGCAACACTGGCCGCTGACACTTTTGCGCTCCGATGTTGAGACGATTTACCCAATTACTAGAACTTGTATTTATCCAGCTAATATGATTTCTCCTCCTAGCATCAATTTAGAGAGGTAGGCAGCATCGGGTTCCAAAAAATTTTAAGATGATTTTTAAGAAGTTCTAGACCTGACGAGGTCCGATTTTCTGTCCCATGTTATGTTAGAAATTCGAAAATAGCATTAGCAGCTGTAACCAAAAATAGAAATCTCTTGGGCCATTCACTCATTTCTGAGTTTTTAGATGAGGTTATAATAGAACCAGGGTGGTGCTCTACCCGACGAAAGGCAACCCCTGCCGTCGACATTTTGCATCTCCTGTGTTGGTGCAATTTTCTCGATAATTAGAACCCACTCATTCTAGCAGTGAGCAATAATATTTTCGGAACACCCAACCTCAGAGTACAAAAAGACATTTGGAAGTTAAATGGCAATTTTTAAAAATTTAAAAATTTAGAGTTTTTCAGCAGATTTCCTCGAATTAGCGTCCTATTTGTTCTCTTTCTAGGAAAGCTGTGAAAATCAGCTAACATTGACTGTGCAGAGGACGTTTCGTAGACAGATATTCCAATTTTTGGAAGAGCTAGAGATTTTTTCGTTTGTTTTATGTTGGTCAAAACATGACTCTTCGGCCGAAAACAACATTCTTGTTACTTCTTTTATCTCCAGTCGGGCTCATATGGGATATAGAATCGAGAAATAGTCACCAATTTAGTATACACCCATACATCGACACTTTAAACGGGAAAGGGATTAAATACGGTGGGTTAGAAATTTGAACATTTTTGGGCTCAAGAGAAATTGAGAGCGCCCGATGAGGCGCTCTGGCGTGGGCGGGGCTAGTGGGGCGGGCCAGGCCGCGGACGAGATTGTCTCTAGAGTGGCTCCTTTGTATTTTCCACGTTATTCAGCAGTATCGCTCCAGCCGCGAAGCGGCTGGAGAGGTTTGGTTTTGCCTAAGCCTTGTGATCACTTAGAATTTTATAAAATAGTTTATAGAATCTTTAAAACAGAATTTCTGAAGATTTCCTTCTGGATATAAGTGAAGGGGTCCAGAAGACACCTGCTGTCCAAATTTCAGCCAAATCGGTTCACAAATAACAAAGTTGTGAGCCCGAAAGCTTAAGAAATTTTCATGGTGTGCGCCGTAGGCCGTGGGCCGTAGGCCGTAGGCCGTGGGCCGTCACGCTTTTCAGTCCTCACTGCTAATAGCCAAAGGTCGCTGCAATTAACTTGGCAGACAGGTAAGTTGGTAGGGGGTACGTATGCTGGTAATTGATCGATTTGTAGGTGAGTGGGGATTCTGATGACGTCATCGGGACGTCGTGAAAAGTGCTTCGGGCTTCTGATGACGTCATCGGGACGTCGTGAAAAGTGCTTTGGGCTTCTGATGGCATCATCGGGACGTCGCGAAAAGTGCTTCGGGCTTCAAATGACGTCTTCGAGACGTCGTGGAAAGTGCAGAGCGGTTCATGTAATATGTGCGTATTGCCGCGAAATGTGAGTAGCGCTTCATTTTTAGCGTACTTCACAAGTTGATTGCACAAGTTTAAAATTTGCCATCGGCACTCTCACGAAAGTGTAGCAGTTTTTCTTGCCAGAGTTTACCATGTTTATGCCCAGATATTGTGATACCTTTATAACCGGTGAGGCTGTTTCCCTAATCCCTAGTCTGATCAGCTTCAGCCGCTCACCTCCAGAGAGAGACGTTGTGTGAATGAAAACACACCGCTCTAAATTTCTTTTATACCCTACTCTTTATCAATTGGTTATCATGAATTTTGTTTACGGTGAGAATTTTGTGCCGATACTGTTGATTGCTTACTGATTATCGTATCAGTTCAGAAAGGTTGATAAATGTTGCATATTTTTCAGGGATATTACTGCGTAATATCAGAAAAAAGTGAACAATTCTATCCAAAAGGGGTCTTCCAAGCGAAAGAGGTTTGGTTCGCGCCAGAAACGTTCCAACAAAAAGCGAACAATAGGAAAGTGAGGTGAGGAGAGTGTACAAAAAGTGAACAATATTTTCTCCAAGCGATATTCTCGATCGACTCTTCTATACAGCTAAAACAAACCGTTGTGGTATTCTACTCGGAAGTACTTTGTAGTTCCAAAAATAACTCCGATCATGCGAAAACCGTTAAAAATATACATGTATTTGTATCTGATAGTTTTCATTGGAAGGGATGATGTCAAACTGGCCAGAGCAGACGGTTAACCCCAGCTCTTGGGAAAAATGAAACAATCGAAATACAACATCAAGCAAGAGTATTCCCACATAACCTCGTGAACGAATAAAAGTCCTTTTTTTTAACCATTGCTCTTCCTCGTAAAATACCACAACGGTTTGTTTTCGCTGTATAGAAGAGTCGATCGAGAATATCGCTTGGAGAGAATATTGTTCACTTTTTGTACACTCTCCTCACCTCACTTTCCTATTGTTCTCTTTTTGTTGGAACGTTTCTGGCGCGAACCAAACCTCTTTCGCTTGGAAGACCCTTTTTGGATAGAATTGTTCACTTTTTTCTGATATTCTTCTTCCTCAGCGTTTGTCCCGCTCCAATGCGGGGTCCGCTTTTCTTATGCGCTGGCGCCATTTTTCCTTGTCATGAGCCTGATCAGGGTGCACGCCAGCTATTCTCAGATCGGTGTGCAGCACGTCAAGCCACCGCTGCCTTGGCCGTCCTTTGGGTCTCTTTCCAGGCACGTCAAGGTTAAGCCCAGTCTTGCATACGGTATCACTTCCAGCTCGAAGAACGTGCCCATACCATCGCAATCGAGATTCACGCAGCTTCTCGGCAATCGGAGCAACACCAAAACGCTTCCTGATGTCGTCGTTCGTGACGTGGTCCAAGCGGGTGACACCCGCTGTCCAACGTAGCATTTTCGTCTCCATTACACCGAGCCTTCGCTCTGCTTCCTTGGTAGCAGGCCAGCACTCTGCTGCATACAGCGCAACAGGCCGGACCACAGTTCGGTAAATCTTCGACTTTAGGCGATCGGGCATCTTCCTGTCGCATAGCACTCCTGTCGCTGACCGCCATTTCAACCACGCGGCGCTGACCCTAGTGTTGACCTCATTATCTAGACTGCAGTCAGATGTAATCATCGAACCAAGGTACTTGAAGACGTCAGCGCGAGGGAGCTCGATACCATCAATCTTGATAGAGGCAGGCTCACTTCTATCCGTAGTCAGATACTCAGTCTTCTTAACGTTGAGGCGAAGCCCGAATTGAGCCAATCGGTCTCTCCAGTTTTGCACCTGTCGCTCGAGATCCAATTTATCTTCAGCTGCGAGCATCACATCATCCGCATACAAAAGCGTCCATGGCGCTGGTCTCTGCAGGTCTCTTGTGATAGTATCCATCACGATGATAAATAGAAGGGGAGACAAAGCAGACCCTTGGTGCACGCCAACGGAGATGTGAAATTCGGCCGAAGCTCCAGCAGCAGCTTGGACCCGACTTCTTGGATCAGTGTAGAGAACCTTGACCCAGTCTATGAGCTCCTCTGGGACACCGTGCCGCCGTAATGCAAACCAGATTACTTCATGCGGAACTCGGTCAAACGCCTTCTCTAAATCGAGAAAAGCAAGATGGAGCGGCTTCTGTTTCTCGCGGTGTTTCTCAACCAATAGTCGTGCAGCGTGGATGGCGTCCGTAGTGCCACAGTTGGTAACAAAGCCACACTGATTGCTTGTGATCTCGACGATTTCACGAATTCGACGATCGATAATGCGCTCAAACACTTTCATGGTGTGAGACAGTAAACGTATTGGACGGTAATTCACACAATCCGCTGGATTGCCTTTCTTCTTCCAAATCGGAATGGTCGTGCTTCGTTGCCAGTCCTTGGGCACTTTCTTTTCTGCAACGACCCGGTTGAAGAACTGTGCAAGCCATTCGGTGGAAACCCAGCATCGTGATTTCCACATCTCTGCCGCCAAATCGTCTGGCCCCGTCACCTTTCCCGGCCTCATACGTCCCAACGCCATCTTCACTTCTTCGGTGGTGATAGGCTGGACAGGACCGCTTGTAGGTGGGTGTTCAGGGATGGGAGGATGGGGGAATTCTTCCGTCGAGATTTTCTCGAAATAGTCGCGCCACCTCCTCATCACCTTACCACGGTCCATAAGCAGCTGATCATGATCGTCATTAACACCGTGGAACTTCTCGATGTCTTCCGTACCACGCTGACGGGATTTCGCAAGTCGGTACACAACACGTTGACCGTCACGAGTATCCAGCTTGTCATACAGATCTCCGTAGTGCGCCGCCTTGGCTCTTGCAACGGCCCTTTTGGCAGACTTCTTCGCATCACGGTATCTCTGCCAGTTAGCAGCCGTCTTATTAGCCAAGAAAGTGTGGTACACTTTCTTCTTCTCTTGGACCGTCATTCGCACGTCATCTGTCCAGAGCCACGTTTCCTTATCAATCTTCCGCCGTCCGGGCTTCGTTACCCCAAGTTCGGACCGCGCCGAATCAATCATTGATTTGACTGCCTTCTGCCAAGATTCGCACACAGTCGTAACTGGCGGTAGCTGAACACGTGAAATGACGGCAGCTTCTCTTTCCTTCAGACGCCACCACTTTATTCGAGGTGGTCCGCACCGTTCACCAATCTTACGCCTCGGCGGCATAATGCCTATAGTGCAGATCAGCGGTCGATGTTGTGTAGCGACCGTCTCGTACGGCACGACCTTCGCATCTGTAACCATCTTCTCGTCGCGACGCCGAACAAGCACAAAGTCGATTTGTGTCATGCTGCTGCCACTGTAATAAGTGACAAGGTGGGACTGGCGCTTTCGAAACTTCGTGTTCACAATGACTAAGTCAGCGTGAGTCAGCGGCATAAGTCGAGAATGCGTTCGCCATCGGTGTTCCTTGGGCCGAAACCGAACCCTCTGTGGCAACTATAGCCTTGACTCGTTTCTCCGACGTGGCCGTTCATGTCACCCGCAACAACAACGATATCGTCTGGTGGCACCTCGGCAGTCTTCTCATCGAGCATCATCCAGAAATCATTTTTCACTTGCTCAGAACAACCCGTCTGCGGGGCATACACCGAGAAGAAATGGACTCGTTGATCCTCACTGACAATCACTATCTTCATCAAACGATCGTGAAAACGATGCACTTCGGCAATCGCATCACGGAAGCGTTCAGACACGACAACGGCAACGCCGTTCGTGGTCCTAGGGCTGCCATGATACAGGACCTTGAAGCCTCTGCCAATGTCCTTGGACTTACTACCCGACCATCTCGTCTCTTGCACCGCACAGAGATCAATACGTCTACGCTCCAGAGCAACAGCAAGTTCGCTCGAGCGGCCTGACAACGTGCCGACATTCAGCGTTGCAACGCGAGTCTTGGCAACGTCAAAGGACTTACACTCACTTTTTTCTGATATTACGCAGTAATATCCCTGAAAAATATGCAACAGTCATCAACCTTTCTGAACTGATACGATAATCAGTAAGCAATCAACTCAGACTCTGCGGGGGGGGGGGCGATCGCCGGACAATAGAGCCCGTTTTCGACTTGGGGGAGCGACAGCGCAGCCCTCCCCCGAGGGGGGGCTTCAGGGGAGGCCCCTGCTCTCCTCCGGCGCTTGCCCCCCCCCCCCGAGGAAGAGAGGGAAAAGATGGGAAGAAGTCGTAGAAGGCAGTTTACGACAATAGAGGCCAGAGAAGGCATAGTAGGCCGAACGCACGCATAGTCATTCACGTCGAGTTTTGTCCCGATTTGACGTGATTTCTCCTGTGATCTATCACGTGCTCGACCGGTATAAAAGGCGCCTCACCTCATGGAAAGCCGCATTCGGCCCAACAGGGCCGGCCCTGGACGGCGACTTCGAGTCACTGTCAGAAAGGGATATTTTTGGAGGAAAGCGGAGACGCTTTCCGGGGGGGGGAGGGTGACGTCACTGCTCCGGTGTCGTGACGTCACTGCTCCGGAGCCGTGACGTCATGGCTCCGGGGCAGTGACAGGGGGGCTTCAGGGCAGTGACAGGGGCTTCAGGGCAGTGACAGGGGGCTTCAAGGCAGTGACAGGGGGGCTTCAAGGCAGTGACAGGGGGGGGGGCTTCAGGGCAGTGACAGGGGGGCTTCAAGGCAGTGACAGGGGGGTTTCAGGGCAGTGACAGGGGGGCTTCAAGGCAGTGACAGGGGGGGCTTCAGGGCAGTGACAGGGGAGCTCCGATCAAGCCAAATTGTCACTACGGCGGTAGCCCCCCCCCGATTGAGGGGGCAAGCGCCGGTGCCCGGAGGGTTGCCCCCCTGAAGAGCTGCGCTAGCCCCCTCCAGTGTATGAGAACAGCATCGGCACAAAATTCTCACCGTAAACAAAATTCATGATAACCAATTGATAAAGAGTAGGGTATAAAAGAAATTGAGAGCGGTGTGTTTTCATTCACACACCGTCTCTCTCTGGAGGTGAGCGGCTGAAGCTGATCAGACTAGGGATTAGGGAAACAGCCTCACCGGTTATAAAGGTATCACAATATCTGGGCATAAACATGGAAAACTCTGGCAAGAAAAACTGCTACACTTTCGTGAGAGTGCCGATGGCAAATTTTAAACTTGTGCAATCAACTTGTGAAGTACGCTAAAAATGAAGCGCTACTCACATTTCGCGGCAATACGCACATATTACATGAACCGCTCTGCACTTTCCACGACGTCCCGATGACGTCATCAGAAGCCCGAAGCACTTTTCATGACGTCCCGATGACGTCATCAGAAGCCCGAAGCACTTTTCACGACGTCCCGATGACGTTATCAGAAGCCCGAAGCACTTTTCACGACGTCCCGATGACGTCATCAGAAGCCCGAAGCACTTTTCACGACGTCCCGATGACGTCATCAGAAGCCAGATGCACTTTTTACGACGTCCCGATGACGTCATCAGAAGCCCGAAGCACTTTTCACGACGTCCCGATGACGTAATCAGAAGCCCGAAGCACTTTTCACGACGTCCCGATGACGTCATCAGAAGCCCGAAGCACTTTTCACGACGTCCCGATGACGTCATCAGAAGCCCGAAGCACTTTTCACGACGTCCCGATAACGACATCGGAAGCTCGAAGCACTTTTCACGACGTCCCGATGACGTCATCAGAAGCCCGAAGCACTTTTCACGACGTCCCGATAACGACATCGGAAGCCCGAAGCACTTTTCACGACGTCCCGATGACGTCATCAGAAGCCCGAAGCACTTTTCACGACGTCCCGATGACGTCATCAGAAGCCCGAAGCACTTTTCATGACGTCCCCATGACGTCATCAGAAGCCCGAAGCACTTTTCACGACGTCCCGATGACGTTATCAGAAGCCCGAAGCACTTTTCACGACGTCCCGATGACGTCATCAGAAGCCCGAAGCACTTTTCACGACGCCCCGATGACGTCATCAGAAGCCCGAAGCACTTTTCACGACGTGTCGATGACGTCATCAGAAGCCCGAAGCACTTTTCACGACGTCCCGATGACGTCATCAGAAGCCCGAAGCACTTTTCACGACGTCCCGATGACGTTATCAGAAGCCCGAAGCACTTTTCACGACGTCCCGATGACGTCATCAGAAGCCAGATGCACTTTTTACGACGTCCCGATGACGTCATCAGAAGCCCGAAGCACTTTTCACGACGTCCCGATGACGTAATCAGAAGCCCGAAGCACTTTTCACGACGTCCCGATGACGTCATCAGAAGCCCGAAGCACTTTTCACGACGTCCCGATGACGTCATCAGAAGCCCGAAGCACTTTTCACGACGTCCCGATGACGTCATCAGAAGCCCGAAGCACTTTTCACGACGTCCCGATGACGTCATCAGAAGCCCGAAGCACTTTTCACGACGTCCCGATGACGACATCAGAAGCCCGAAGCACTTTACACGACGTCCCGATGACGTCGTCAGAAGCCCGAAGCACTTTTCACGACGTCCCGATGACGTCATCAAAAGCCCGAAGCACTGCACGACGGCCCGATGACGTCATCGGAAGCCCGAAGCACTTTTCACGACGACCCGATGACATTATCAGAAGCCCGAAGCACTTTTCACGACGTTCCGATGACGTCATCGAAAGCCCGAAGCACTTTTTACGACGTCCCGATGACGTTAACAGAAGCCCAAAGCACTTTTCACGAAGTCCCGATGACGTCAACAGAAGCCCGGAGCACTTTTCACGACGTCCCGATGACGTCAACAGAAGCCCAAAGCACTTTTCACGACGTCCCGATGACGTCAACAGAAGCCCAAAGCATTTTTCACGACGTTCCGATGACGTCATCGAAAGCCCGAAACACTTTTCACGACGTCCCGATGACGTCAACAGAAGCCCAAAGCATTTTTCACGACGTTCCGATGACGTAATCAGAAGCCCGAAGCACTTTTCACGACGTCCCGATGACGTCAGCAGAAGCCCGAAGCACTTTTCACGACGTCCCGATGACGTCAACAGAAGCCCAAAGCATTTTTCACGACGTTCCGATGACGTAATCAGAAGCCCGAAGCACTTTTCACGACGTCCCGATGACGTCAGCAGAAGCCCGAAGCACTTTTCACGACGTCCCGATGACGTCAACAGAAGCCCGAAGCACTTTTCACGACGTCCCGATGACGTCAACAGAAGCCCAAAGCATTTTTCACGACGTTCCGATGACGTCATCGAAAGCCCGAAACACTTTTCACGACGTCCCGATGACGTCATCAGGAGCCCGAAGCACTTTTCACGACGTCCCGATGACGTCATCAGAAGCCCGAAGCACTTTTCGCGACGTCCCGATGACGTCATCAGAAGCCCGAAGCACTTTTTCACGACGTCCCGATGACGTAATCAGAAGCTCGAAGCACTTTTCACGACGTCCCGATGACGTCATCAGAAGCCCGAAGCACTTTTCACGACGTCCCGATGACGTAATCAGAAGCCCGAAGCACTTTTCACGACGTCCCGATGACGTCATCAGAAGCCCGAAGCACTTTTCACGACGTCCCGATGACGTCATCAGAAGCCCGAAGCACTTTTCACGACGTCCCGATGACGTCATCAGAAGCCCGAAGCACTTTTCACGACGTCCCGATGACGTCATCAGAAGCCCGAAGCACTTTTCAGGATGTCCCGATGACGTCGTCAGAAGCCCGAAGCACTTTTCACGACGTCCCGATGACGTCATCAGAAGTCCGAAGCACTTTTCAGGATGTCCCGATGACGTCATCAGAAGCCCGAAGCACTTTTCACGACGTCCCGTTGACGTCATCAGGAGCCCGAAGCACTTTTCACGACGTCCCGATGACGTAATCAGAAGCCCGAAGCACTTTTCACGACGTCCCGATGACGTCATCAGAAGCCCGAAGCACTTTTCACGACGTCCCGATGACGTCATCAGAAGCCCGAAGCACTTTTCACGACGTCCCGATGACGTCATCAGAAGCCCGAAGCACTTTTCACGACGTCCCGATGACGTCATCAGAAGCCCGAAGCACTTTTCACGACGTCCCGATGACGTCATCAGAAGCCCGAAGCACTTTTCACGACGTCCCGATGACGTCATCAGGAGCCCGAAGCACTTTTCACGACGTCCCGATGACGTCATCAGAAGCACGAAGCACTTTTCATGACGTCCCGATGACGTCATCAGAAGCCCGAAGCACTTTTCACGACGTCCCGATGACGTTATCAGAAGCCCGAAGCACTTTTCACGACGTCCCGATGACGTCATCAGAAGCCAGATGCACTTTTTACGACGTCCCGATGACGTCATCAGAAGCCCGAAGCACTTTTCACGACGTCCCGATGACGTAATCAGAAGCCCGAAGCACTTTTCACGACGTCCCGATGACGTCATCAGAAGCCCGAAGCACTTTTCACGACGTCCCGATGACGTCATCAGAAGCCCGAAGCACTTTTCACGACGTCCCGATAACGACATCGGAAGCTCGAAGCACTTTTCACGACGTCCCGATGACGTCATCAGAAGCCCGAAGCACTTTTCACGACGTCCCGATGACGTCATCAGAAGCCCGAAGCACTTTTCACGACGTCCCGATGACGTCATCAGGAGCCCGAAGCACTTTTCACGACGTCCCGATGACGTCATCAGAAGCACGAAGCACTTTTCATGACGTCCCGATGACGTCATCAGAAGCCCGAAGCACTTTTCACGACGCCCCGATGACGTTATCAGAAGCCCGAAGCACTTTTCACGACGTCCCGATGACGTCATCAGAAGCCAGATGCACTTTTTACGACGTCCCGATGACGTCATCAGAAGCCCGAAGCACTTTTCACAACGTCCCGATGACGTAATCAGAAGCCCGAAGCACTTTTCACGACGTCCCGATGACGTCATCAGAAGCCAGCACTTTTCACGACGTCCCGATGACGTCATCAGAAGCCCGAAGCACTTTTCACAACGTCCCGATGACGTAATCAGAAGCCCGAAGCACTTTTCACGACGTCCCGATGACGTCATCAGAAGCCCGAAGCACTTTTCACGACGTCCCGATGACGTCATCAGAAGCCCGAAGCACTTTTCACAACGTCCCGATGACGTAATCAGAAGCCCGAAGCACTTTTCACGACGTTCCGATGACGTCATCAAAAGCCCGAAGCACTGCACGACGGCCCGATGACGTCATCGGAAGCCCGAAGCACTTTTCACGACGTCCCGATGACGTCATCAGAAGCCCGAAGCACTTTTCACGACGACCCGATGACGTAATCAGAAGCCCGAAGCACTTTTCACGACGTCCCGATGACGTCATCAGAAGCCCGAATCACTTTTCACGACGTCCCGATGACGTCATCAGAAGCCCGAAGCACTTTTCACGACGTCCCGATGACGACATCAGAAGCCCGAAGCACTTTTCACGACGTCCCGATGACGTCATCAGAAGCCCGAAGCACTTTTCACGACGTCCCGATGACGTCATCAGAAGCCCGAAGCACTTTTCACGACGTCCCGATGACGTCATCAGAAGCCCGAAGCACTTTTCACGACGTCCCGATGACGTCATCAGAATCCCCACTCACCTACAAATCGATCAATTACCAGCATACGTACCCCCTACCAACTTACCTGTCTGCCAAGTTGATTGCAGCGACCATTGGCAGTGGCTATTAGCAGTGAGGACTGAAAAGCGTGACGGCCCACGGCTCGGACAAATGTTAGGACTTACCGCGCGCAAGTTTTCCCCCTTAGTACCGACCGCGCGCAGGAACCGTTCCGATCGCGTGCAAAACAACGTTTTAGGACCGAACGCGCGCAACGCTCGCGGTCGGAACGATCATAAAAAGTTGCGAGCGTTCCGACCACCTTTGCGCGTTTTGCGGCCGCCCTCACAAACCGTTCGGACCGCTCGCAACTCTGTAAAGCGCGCAGAAATCGCCACGAATTAGGACTGACCGCGCGCCAACATATTCAGACGTGAGGGAAAATGCATGGTGTGTGGCGGCCGAGAACGCATTTAACTCCACGCGTGAATTCAAATTTTTTTGCTGCGGTGCTCGTACTACCTTGCTTTTTTGATGTTTTTCTTTGTTTCTCTCTCTTTCCATTCTGTTCTCCTGTGTTCCCGTTGATTCTATATATGTTCAAATCGTCTTACAATTGCATGCACAGTTTAAGCGAAGTTAACAGTAGGTAATTCAATGTAAGTATTGAAAACGGCTGAAGGTGTAGGGTTTTCTTAGATGTAGGCAGATCGTGAAGGGTGGAAAGCAAGGCTGTGCGTAATTACGAATTACGGTTTACGATTTACGATCCCGGGCGTTTTCGGCAATTTTTTACGATTTACGATTTACGAAATTTGGGACCAAAATCGTAACGAATCGTAACAAATCGTAATAAAACGTGAAAACGCGGTTAAATGAGCAATTCAATCAGCGGTCTAGTACAAATATAAATTTAACACTTTCATTACGACACAACTTCAACACTTTCAAATTTGACAATATTTGATTACTCTTCAAATTTTGAATTTTCAGTGAACCACATACCACGTGTACGTATGCCAGCCGGTCCAGAAGTCAGCAATGCGGTCGATGTTGCTATGCTACCTATACGCGAGAACTATAATTGTTGATAACGAGCTTTAGGAATGACCAATCGCTCCCCTTCTCACTCTGAAACGGACCCAAAGTTGCATTATTGGTTCCAACCTTTCCTTGCCCCCAGAAACCGAAGCCAGGTCGGTACGCCTCACAGCTATTTACTTCGCATGGAATACTCTTGTCACATGATGAACACCAGGGACGCCAGACCTTTGGTGGAGCTGCAGTCTATATCGCACCAAAGAATTTCAGGTCCGCAGTTACAGACAACCGCTGTTGCAACACTTACTGCAAACAGAAGTCATGCTGTGAGCCGCTGAGGTCTGACATGAATTGATATTCATCCCAGCACCACTATCTTCTAGCTCTCTGTAAACACTTCTAAAGCGGTCGCCTGCAGCCGCGGACAACAATTTCCATTCCACATAAATGAGACAGTAAATACTACAGCTCGGCTCCAAAAGACCTGGCTGGCTCATGGAGCGAGTAAAGAGTTGGAACCCCAATATGAGTTACACTTCGTTGCAAATTTTGCGGAGATTTCAAAAACAACCTTCCCCACATTCATCTTTAGCTGTTGAAAAGATACAAACAGAAAAGTGGAACTTCGTGAATTCAAATCTGCCATGTTCTTCCCCGTAATCCATCAATTTCAAAATTTGGTTTGAAATATTTCTAAGAAATTATGCTTGCAAAGTCTCCTGAAGTTTTCAGTCTTTAGTGAGGAGCAAATTCTGGAACGCAAAAAGAAAGAAGAGGTGAAACCTTATTTTTGAAAGCGCAGACTGGGGAGCCACTCACCATACATTTCAGATCCTATTAACCTTCACCACTCATACCGCCATCTCCATCTACATACAAGCTTTTGTATGGGAAGGGCAACATCCCTTTCCGTTCAGAGCAACCTTTATAATAGAGAGCAGACTCGTTTTCTGCGTCAAGAAGTGGTTTTGTAAATCTATATATTCAAAAATATATATCCCCTTTGATAATAGCCACCTTATCCAAGCATCCTTCCTTGGTTAAATTCTAAAACCTCAACCGTGAAATTTTTTCTCATCTGATGTACACCCTCCTTGGCTTCAACTGAACGCTGTGTTTGTTAGAGCATGATTCTTCTATGCTTTCATTCATTCAAAAGTTGTACGAAGTCTGGCACAAGTATGGTGGTACTTACAAAGGCACTATACATAGGTATAAATCAGTTTTCTATTTTTTGCTATCTTTGAAACCAGTCCATTCTGATTCCAGTGATGCTTCTAAAACTGTACAAAACCTTCTGTGAATGAGGTTATGGACCTCAAAAAATTGAACTAGGGAGGCAATGGTGGACCAGGTTGTCCAGGAGGCTTATAACTTCCAGTCTTTTTGCAGCCTGTGTATGCGAGCTGACACCTGAGTAAAGGGAGTTGAAGATGAAGGGGAAGAACAGGGCTTTGATCAGAGGAAGCGTAGCTCATCTCACGATCTCGAGTGTTCATTTGTTCACACCGAGGGGGCATGGACCTTCTTCCACAGCTGCAGAAGGTTTGCTGCCACTTTTCTAATGTTGCGGCTCCTGGGTAGCTTTCGTCCCGCATTTTTCTGCTTCTGCTTCTGAAATGCAGAAATGTTTGTCTCATGAAAAATTCGAGGATAGGAGTTTATCCGAACAGTGCCTTTAAAATAAACTTAGAGTTTCCATTTTGTCTATTAAAGTCCGTTCTTACCCGCGTGAATGTGTACTGAATCTTTATTCAAGTACTGCTCTAAAAATGTCCCTTTGAAACCTTATCAACCTCGCTTCGATATGGAGACACCTCATCATCAAAATGCTACGGTGTTTTTCAAATCAGAATGAGATTTGGAGTCATGTGTCAGAATATTACTCATTATCAGTTACGATTTACGAATTACGATTTACGAATTACGAGAATTTCAAAAATTACGATTTACGATTTGCCATTACAAAATTCAGTTACCTTTGACAGCCACAGTGGAAAAGGACTCTTGCTAAGTAGACAATTCGCATTGCAGTGAAAAGAAAGTAACGTGGTGTATCAAGGCGTGAGTGGAAGATGTGAAAAGTGGGCGGGGCTTCAGAAGGAGTCACGCAAACCATCGGTTAAAGTGCGTAGGGATTCGAAAAGAACTTGAGTAAACAGTTTTTTGGGGAGGAGGGCGCATTATGATTCTCAAAACAATAGTGTTTTGGAAAGTGGGCAGGGCTTCAGAAAGGAGTGCGCTACAACAGCGGCTAGAGTGCGTAGGGAATCGAAGAAACGTGAGGAGTAAGTTTATTTGACGACGTATTATGGTTCTCAAGTAATATTGATAAGTTTTAAAGAAAGTGGGCGGAGCTTCAGAAGGAGTGCGCACCACATTCGATAAAGGGCGCGGATTCATAAAACGAGAGGTGATTGTTGTTGGGGGTGTATAATGGTTTTCAAAACGTTAGTGATGTTTCGGAGAGTGAGCGGAGGCTTCAGAAGAAGTATCACGGTGTATCGGCTAAAGTGCGTAGGGAATCGAAGAAGAAACGTGAGGGGTACTTTTTTGGGGGCATATTATGGATCTGAAAAAAACTACTGCTATCTTTCGGAAAGTGAGGCGGGGTTCAAAAAGTAGAGTGTGCGCAGTATCGGCTAAAATGCGTTGGGATTTGAAAAACATGAGGGGTATGTTATCAGGGGCGTACTAAAGGTTCTCTTTCAAAACAATATTGATAAGATTTTGGAAAGTGGCTGAAGCTTACCAGGAAGAGAGGTGCAACTACATTCATTAAAGGGCGTAGGAATTCAAGAGACGAAAGGTTATCTAGTTGTTGGGGGAATTGAAAACCCGGACTTTGGAGTTCCAACTAAGTTTTGTGAAGTTTAACTCGTAGATACGTAGAAAAAATAATTTGCGAAAATGCTAGCTTGATATCTTTCTGTCAATCCAGTATTATATATATAGAGCTGAATATTTTCAGAAATATAGCCTCGAACTTAAAATCGGATAAGCTTGTTTGATGCCAACTCAATATACTCCTACAGCTAACGCTTTTCATCATCTGAACACGAGAAGAAATCTCTGAGTATCGAAGGATATTATTCATTGTGAGTTTCAATCGTTTTTAAAGGACAGCATACATGCTCGCTAAACATAGTCTCGAGATAACAGCATAAATTGGCCCGCATGGCAGGGGTGGGAAAATACCACCAGATATACGAGGCGAAGTAATGCACGAATCCTGTATCTCTCTGGATGGCTTCCAGGGCTTCAAGCGCTGCTGATCACATGGCAGGAGCCGTGCGGACCTATTCATGCTGTTATCTCGACCGATTTGCATACTGAGAGTGTATGTTGTCCTTAATGTTGATTGTTATTGTGGTAACGTGCAACGTATTGTTCTTTATTTAACTCAGGAAGGAACTGCTTGAGATCTGGTCGTACCATCATTTTATATAGTAATGTCAGTTTCGGATCTTTCAAAGTGCTCACCGCAGGCGCGTTGGGAGCGTGGCGTTGGACTGTGAAATTTTTTCTCTCGCTTCGGGTTGCGCGGGGAAGTTACAATGGAAATCTCCGGCGGCGCCGCCGCTCGCGGCGGTCTGCGGATTTAAAGGCTCTGTTCACGATAAACTTCATCCTCGAATTTTCCATGACAAACGCTTCTCGTGGCTCTCAGAAGCACAACAGCGTTGAGGAAACGGGACGAAAAGCTACCCAGGAGCGCAATACGGCTTACGAAAGTGGGCGGACCTCGCCGCTTTGGGCATGTCCGGTCCCTTTCCGCCCCTCGACGTGAATAAAGGGACAGTTGAGATTGTGAGACGAGCGATGGTTTCCGATCAAAAGCCCTGCTCTTCCTTTCATTCTCAACTTCTCTCTTTACCAATCAGGTCAGCTCCGCATACATTTGAGACTGCAAAGACCCGGACGTTACAAGCCACAAACTCGTCCACGAAAGAAAGCGAAAAACAGAACAGAGTTTTTATTGTGAACACTGGTCTTCATGGGGCTTCAGCTGTGATACACTTCGTATCTTCCTAGCTTGAACATATAGCGTAGGATAATACCGGAATTGTTCATGCTTGGAGTGAGCTTGAACTGACAAGCGGGTATTGACCAGTTCAGACAGTGAAACGGTTTGGGCGCGCAACCGTCATGGTAGCTGCCGAATGGGCGGCACGCGATAGTGCCGAACGCAGAGATAGGTTTCATATGTAGTCCTACCGCACGTCCCGCGCGTGCCGGGATAGCGGTGAGGATTATGAAAGATGCTTTTGCTTCGTTACTGCATTCTTTGCTGTAATGCATCTCTTACTAATACATGCCTTAAGCTTTGACGTTTTTCTTCTCTCACGCTAATAGAGGCCTACGTTCCAGTACCTCAGAAAAAAGTACTGCTCCGTTGTCAATGTTTTTGCCAGCATTTTTTCAGAGCATGATTTGCAATATTTGAGGTCTAAACCTATTGAAAATAATATGTATGAAAAAGTCACTTTCAAAGTCATAACATGAAAATACAGTTCGGGAAAAGGCGGTGGTGCGATCGCGATCAACACACTGCTAGGGTCCATATCACTTATCCCACGACAGATAGGCTGCAGAACACTGCGACGTCAGTGTTGCTTAGGGCTGAGGCAAAAACTCTTCGAGACACTGAATCAGAACCCTCAGTCGCTTTTTCTGGTACCCTTCGCACAACGGACCCAGACTTTGCGATAGCTACCGAGTACACATGGCTTTCCATGCATTTCCAAAGCTTCAGCGATTCCTTCTCGAGCCAGCGGACCGCTGCGACAGGTGGTGCAGAGTAAATCTTACGACATCACATTTTGCCGTACTATGTCGAGCTGAGTTTCTATCCCATCGCATCTGCTGTGCATTGCACACGGCGCAGCGGATGCGATCAAGGCATTCTTTTGCCGAACTGCGCGGTTCAAACAATATTTGAAGGCGGTTCTGAAACAATATTTGAGGCGGATGCGATCTAAGCGTTGTTGCGACTTGATCGTGCGACACGACCAGATTGATATTTCTAGTTAAGTCGCGTCTCGCAGTTCGATGGCTTAGCGGCAATTGCATGTGGCGCCGTGCAATGCACAGCAATGCGATGAAGGACATCCTATTTTGCCGAACATGCGCGCGGTTCAAACAATATTTGAGGCGGACGCAGTCTAAAGCGATCGCTGCGACTTGATCCTTGCGACACGACCAGATTGACATTTCTAGTCGATTCGCGTCTGCCAAGTTCGAGTTAGCTTAGCGGCGAATTGCATCATGCCGTGCAATGCACAGCAATGCGATGAAAGGCATCCTTTGCTTGCCGAACTGCGCGGTTCAAACAATATTTGAGGCCGATACGTCTAAGCGTGCTGCCAGATTGAGTCGTGCAGAGCACGACCAGATTGACTGATTTCTAGTCGATCGCGTCGCCAGTTCGATAAACTTGCGGCGAATTGCATCGCCGTGCAATGCAACAGCAATGCGATGAAGGCATCCTTTGCCGAACTGCGCGGCTCAAACAATAATTTAGAGGCGGATACGTCTGCCCGCGTGCTGCGACTTGATCGTGCGGACACGACCAGATTGACCATTTCTGGCGTCCGATCAGCGTGCGCAGTTAGATCAGCTTTCTGAAAGTGGTCTATAACCAATGTACGAAGAATCGTGATTGATTTTTGACTGACTCTTGGCTGAATTCCCGTCATTGATTGGCCGAACGGCTGGTACTTTAGTTGGAGTCTTGGTTTTATCCCTTCTTATTCCTTGTTTCTTTCTGCTCTGTATTTGTTTCTGCTTTCTTGTTGATTATTGCGGAAAGAGACTCTTGCCTCGTTATGGAAGGTACTGAAGCTTATACCAAGCGATTTTTCAGGTAATTCAGTATTTTAAACCAGAATTTGTGAGAGAAAAAATGGTAAAATGTTCAAGGATAGCATGAATGAGGTCTCACATACACCCCCGATGAAAAACCTTTGAAAAAGGCGATCTCTTCTGCAACTTTTTGAGGTTTATTAGAGTGATCTTGAAAGGAACGTTGCAGCCCGAAAAAATGCAAATTTTCTTCGCGCATAAAAGGAAGTTTATACCTGCAACATCCAAATAGGATCTAACAAATATGCAACCTGAAGGAAACAAAAAAAGAGAAGAGGAAACCAAAACCCATTTTTGAATATCTCTCTGCAGATTTCGATCCTATACTTAATCCTTTACATCTCTTTTGCCGTCCGATCATCAGGCAATGCTATCTCGACTTCGCGAGCGGCGCCCTCAGACCTGTGATAGAGCCGCTGATAATTTCGATCATCCCACTATCAACGGAGAAATTTTCGCATCGACATTGAGCGCGGCGGGTTGCGACGTCGGTCATCCGGCGTCGCCTTCCGCCACCCAACGATGTCGCAGCCCTGACCCATAACGTGTCGAACGGCATAGTCCGGCAAACTGTTGAAGGGGCTTTAGCGCATCTACCTGCAAACCGCATCACCGCCTTTTTCCGTTTGTGGTGGACTGTATTTGATATCAGATGAAAATAGTAGTTTTCAGACGTTGGAATATACTAATCGGAGGGGTTGGTTCGAGTATTTCAAGAATAACATTCGTTAACTTTAAGCGCATATTTTTTAGATAGCTAAGTTTCTATACCATTGTACTTTCACATATGAAAAAATGAAATAATCGCGACATTAACTCTATTCTAATAATGTTATGGCGTGGGAAATATGTACTTCCATCTTTCTCATAGGTGATTTCTGTATGAGTTTTAGTCGTATTTCGAAAAAATATGAAGCCGGATATGTACTGGCAACATTTTGTTTGCATAATTCTGTATGTAGCTGTTTCCTGTGTAATGATAATTTCTTGTAAGTATTATTGTTTCAGTACTTGTTCATGTACTATAAAGTGATTAATTCATCAATAAATTTGTAGAAGTCTGAACTTTGTATTATCTTAATGTACACACATAGCCAGCAGGGTATCCCCAAATTATGATCTCCACTGCTGGCTGTGCCAGGAGAGTATAACAGCTAGTAGTAGGCGTCACGACACTGCAGGGTTCCCTGCTGGCGTATTGCGCTGTTCCTAAGCCCCGCCCACTGGGCAGGGGGCGTGGGTTCATATGTTGCCCGCGGTCCAAACGTGAAGTGCCGTGATGCAGATTTGCGTTTGGAACGCGCACACATCCCGTACTGACCGCGCAGGTATATCTCGGTTGGAAACGCGCGCGCAATGATGCGGTCGGAACGTCGCCAATTCCGTTCCGACCGCGCTAACTACCGGTCGGAACGCGCGCAGTGGTGCGGTCGGAACGTCGCCGATCCCGAAGTCGGGCCTATTGTTGCGCGCGGTCGGTCCTCATATTCGTCTGAGGGCCTACGGCCGCAACTAAATAAATTGGCAAATTGTTTAAATTGTTTAATTAAAAATTATTTAATTATTATTATTATTATTATTAAAATTTAAATTATTTAATTGTTTAATTTGTTTAAATTGGCAGAAACCCTAAAAAATAAAGGAGAAGAACAACGTTCTGGTTGGTATCACCGATTTTTACCCTTATTTCAGTTTTTTTTTTAATTATGAAGCGCGCTTTGATTTCTTCAAAACATGCAGTCTTAATATGGACTGAATTCCTTTCTATCCTAAGGTCGAATCTTTTTTTTTGTAGTCATTCAGCTAGGGCAGACATGCCTATTTTGATTTGTATTCTCAGCCTTTGCATTCAGCCTAATAAAGTTGGCTCATATCGGTCGATATCTCCATCATTGGATGCTCGTAGCCTCAGCATATCCAACTGGTTTACAAATTAACATCTCAAGACAAGTAAACCCAGGATCAAAGTAAGCAGCTATATCCCAATATGGCAATTTCCAATGGAAGTGTGGGTAGCTTGGGGTCAGTCAGACCACGGCTCATCAACGATAATTTAATAGACTTGAATGCGAATACTAAGGCAGAGACAAGATTTAAGGTCAATTAAAAAATACACTGTTTTCCTCAGCCAAACTTGACAAAAAAACTACAGACAAAGAAGAGGAAAAGGGGTGCTCTTTCCAGTAGGAAAAGAAATTAATGTTTTGGGAAATCAAAGAATAAACAAATCATAAAATTTTACATCTTACTTCTCTCTGACTTTTTTTTTCATTTTCCAGGGTAGAAGAAACATGTAATGTTGAAAAACCCTATCTGGTTATGGGATGCATTGAACAATAAAGTTGCAATTTCAATCGAAACAATAGATTTTTTAATAAATACAAAAAATTTGTTTGCTAAAAATTCAGCTCAAAATTTGTTTTTTCCTAAAAGAGCGAACTGATCCTCCAAAAAATCCTGCAGCAAAGAAAGCTAATGTCATCGAGAAAGTAACATAATATTTTTCTGAATTTGAAATGTTATTTTTGATTTTCCGAACTTGTTTTGGGAAGGAATAGCGCTTCCATCTAAGTAATCATTCTTGAATGAAGATATGCACGACTCTTTTTTTTTCTTGTCAACTCAACAGAAACCTTGAAATCAAAGTTAAATCAATTTTCAGAGCATTATAAATATAAATAGAAATCAGTTTATTAAAAATGAAGGCGTAGAATTACAGAGACCAGAAAAATAATATTTATTAAGTTCGCAAAAGCCATCAGATCATGGACGTAAACGCTTTCCATGCCGATGTTTCAAGTTGAATAATTTTTCAATTTGACTTTTTTCTCTTTACATTTCTACATGACTAATTTCAGGAAATATATTCACAGGATTACATCCACACGAAAGAAAGAGGAAGAGAAAGACTGATTTAGAAATGTAACGTAGCTTTGAAGACCGTTCGAAAGAGAAAACATTTTCTCGACTTCGGATCACAAAACAGATTTCTCTGAGAATGTTTAAAAGAAAGCAGCAACGAAACTCTTGAATTTTTGTGATGTTGATGCGAAATTTTATATGATTTGTTTATTCTTTGATTTCCCAAACAATTTCTTTTCCTACTGGAAAAACACCCCTTTTCCTCTTTTGTCTGTTTTTTGTCGTTTGCTGAGGAAAACAGTGTATTTTTTAATTCCAAATCTTGTCTCTGCCTTAGTATTCATATTCAATCTATTAAATTATCGTTGATGGCCGTGGTCTGATGACCCTGCTACCCACACTTCCATTGGAAATTGCCATTGGGACATGTTTACGATCCTGGGTTACTTGTCTTGAGATGTGTTGTAACCATTGGATATGCTGAGGCTACGAGCATCCAATGATGGAGATATCGACCGATATGAGCCAACTTTATTAGGCTGAATGCAAAGGCTGAGAATACAAATCAAAATAGGCATGTCTGCCCTAGCTGAATGACTACAAAAAAGATTCGACACTTAGGATAGAAAGGAATTCAGTCCATCATTAAGACTGCATGTTTTGAAGAGAAATCAAAGCGCGCTTCATAATTTAAAAAAAACTGAAATAAGAGGTAAAAATCAGTGATACCAACCAGAACGTTGTTGCTTCTCTTGCTTATTTTTAGGAGTTTCATATGGCCAATTTAAGAATATCATTTTTCGAGTGCGAAAATAAATGCAAATGAAAAAATAAATGAAATAAGGTAAAAACAAATTTGCAAAAAAATTCGATTACATTTTTCCTGGGAATTAGATGCATTCATAAGCATTTATAAATTTGAAGTAAATAGCAGAAAATCTTTTTTTCGAAAAAGTTTGGAAGAAATATGGGACGACAAATTTTACACGAACTCCTTTTTTTCAGTTTTAGATGAATGTTCCTCTACGTTTTTGCTTGAAAATCTGATCTCTGTAAATCACAGACAGTTTCTATATATCCCAGCTTTTTTCCAGACAGGTTTAGGAATTTGATCCTCAGATCAAGCGAGGGTTTAGAAAATAGATCCGAGTTCTCATATTCCTTTATTAACACTCACTAAATTTCTTCACACGAATTATATGTGGTAAATCTATGAGAATATGTATACAGGAATCCCTAACAAAATCTAACGCTTACCTGAGTTTTTGAACACCGCCTGAGTTTTTTGTAGAAAATTGGTGGAATAAATGCTAACGAAGAATGCTCTAGAAAACACGAAGAATGTTCTGAAAACACTCAGATGTTCTAGAAAATTCATTGGAGATGCATTAGCAAAATAAGACATATGTATGATTTTTTTCCAAGTTTCACTTATGCTACTCTGAAGAATGAAAAAGTTATCAAGAGGTTCCAAAATTCTCTCTCAAAATGGCATGATATGTAGCATTGGATACATAAAAAAATATAAAAGTGAGTCAAGCTATGGAGAAAAAAATTCAGACGGATGATGTATATCAACCACTATTCATTTAAAAAAATATTTGCTTTACCTCCGCTTGAGGGCGTGAAAACCATGTTGACTGAAGATATTACGAATTAATATTTTGTTTCGGAGGAAGGCTCGAATGTGTAGAAAATCTAGGTAATCAATAGGAAGTGTTTCCTGTATTTCTTAAGAAGAATATTTTTGGAGCTCTTCGTAAATTTTCAAATTAAAGAATTATAATATTGGATAATCGACTTTTGAGATTTATGTGAACTATTGTTAGGCCGCGCAATGGAAAATGAAAAGGTTCAGAGTATTAAACTAACTGATTAAAAGATTTTTAACTTTACGCGAATAGAGTTATACAACGAATTCCAAATCACTGGTATGTTTCAAAGGAATGGAGAGAAAAGAAATTAGAAAAGGAGACTCCTGCCTTTCGTCATCAGATCACTCACTGCGGAAAGATGGGTAATGTATAGCATCCAAATTGCCAGAAGTCAAGAAAAGATTCATGCTAACATGTGAACATGCAAACTTTCGCGATGGAGTTAACGCAAACCCAATGCATTTTGGAATAAGCTGTTTCTTCTACAGGACAGTCGTGGGAGGGAAACAGACCTGATATGAGCAGCGTCTAGAACTTTGGAGTTTAGTAGAATACTGCTTTCGAATAACGTGGAAAATACAAAAGGAGCCACTTTAGGAAACAATCTCGTCACGCGGCCTGGCCCGCCCCACTAGCCCCGCTCCACTGTAGAGTCGCCTCATCGGGCGCTCTCAATTTCTCTTGAGCCCAAAATGTTCAGAATTTACTAACCCACCGTATTTAATCCCTTTCCCAAGTTTAAAGTGTCGATGTATGGGTGTATACTAAATTGGTGACTATTTTCTCGATTCTATATCCCATATGAGCTCCGACTGGAAGATAAAAGAAGTAACAAGAATGTTGTTTTCGGCCAGAAGAGTCTCATGTTTTTGACCAACATAAAACAAACTTGAAAAATCTCTAGCTCTTCCAAAGGAAATTGGAATATCTGTCTACAGAAACGTCCTCTGCACAGAGCGTCAATGTTAGCTGATTTTCACAGCTTTCCTAGAAAGAGAACAAATAGGACGCTAATTCGAGGAAATCTGCTGAAAAACTCTAAATTTTTAAATTTTCAAAATTGCCATTTAACTTCCAAATGCTCTTTGTACTCTGAGGTTGGGTGTTCTGAAAATATTATTGTGTCTCACTGCTGAGAATGAGTGGGTTCTGTAATTATCGAGAAAATTGCACCAACACAGGAGATGCAAAATGTCGACGGCAGGGGTTGCCTTTCGTCGGGTAGAGCGCCACCCTGGTTCGATTATAACCTCATCTAAAAAACTCAGAGATTGAGTGAATGGCCCAAGAGATTTCTATTTTTGTTCGGAAGCTGCTAATGCTATTTTCCAGAATTTCCAACATAATATGGAACAGAAAATGGGACCTCGTCGGTCTAGAACTTCTTAAAAATCATCTTAAAAATTTTTGGAACCCGATGCTGCCTACCTCTCTACAAATTGTTGATGCTAGGAGGAGAAATCATATTAAAGCTGGATAAATACAAGTTCTAGTAATTGGGTAAATCGTCTCAACATCGGAGCTGCAAAAGTGTCAGCGGCCAGTGTGTTGCCTTTGTGGCACCAACAGTAGCCAGCGATTTGGGCGTAATTATGCTCTCTGGTTAGAAGACTCGAACATGAGCAACTATATAACTGGACCTTCTATTATATGTAAAAGTTTGCTTACGATTGAAAATCGATTTCTTACTTTCTAGATGATGAAAATGGCACATCACCACGCAACTTTTCGTATTCGTAATTTTTTTCTTTAAGACGATAGGAATTCCCACTCTAAAGAAAAAAAACTGTTGGGAAAACCTGAAACTGATATTTTACTAATAGTAACACCTTCGAATCCAAGTCGAACACTTGCGATTCGGGATCACCGTCCTGTCTCTGTTGAACTTCACTTGCTGGAAGGTGACTCATATGAGGAGTTGAGGCTTTCAGCCTCTCCAGAGGATCGACATATGACAAGTCTCAGAGATCAGAAGAGTGGCAGGAAGGAATTTTCGACAACGCGTTTCTATTCACATCGAGAATTAGCCGGACTAAGGAGAAACTTTGCGACGCTGATCTCTTTTGTCAAGTGCATCCAGGACAGCTTCGAAAGAGGCACTCCCGGTTGTACAGCCTAAGAAGAAGTCTTCGCCTACATCTCAGAAGAAACTGTATCTACCCATTCACTAACCCAGAGTATGTGCTCTCCGAACTGCAGGAAACTTTCGTGGAGGGGAGAAGCGTAAGAGGGAGGAAGTTGCGTCGGCAGCTTCAAAGTGACCGGGCAGAACGAGAGTGGACGTGTAGAGCGCCAAGGAGTTCGAGAAGGCTTGGGAGGAAGAAGAATCCGAAGAAAGCCTACAACGTTGCTGCGACAAGTATAGCGGGGAAGAGATGAAGAGATGTTCTCCTGTCTTGAGCCGCATCTACCAATGGAGTTGCAGTTGGCGATGCGACGCTGCCAATATGGGAAGGATTACTTCAGTTCACTACTGAATCGTCCAGCGCCATTATCAGTCCCTGAGCTTCCGCATGTTCAGAAGAGCACATCTCACGATGTCAGCAGTGAGGAACCGCCGACTGAGTCTGAAGTTTTGGATTGTGTCCGGAAAATGAAGAATGGAAAGGCAGGTGGAGATGACAACATCACTGCCTGAAATGGCTGAAAGCTCTTCCTCCGTCTGGGATTCGTGAAATGACCAACACCATCCGTGCTATATGCGGATGAGCGGAAGGATACCTCTGATTCTGGTGGAGAACATGCGATCATCGTACCTCTTCACAAGAAGCTATCCGTCACGGATCCTAAGAACTACAGAGGAATCTCTCTACTTCTGTGTCATGTACAAGGTTTTAGAACGTATCATTCTCGAGCACAAACTTATCAAACATCATGAAAGAACGACCAGAGATGAGCAAGCCGGTTTTCGACCTGGAAGATCGACCATCGACCAAGTGAATACTGGTCGTGAAGAAAATGCAGCACTGAAATCGTGACAGCAGCGGTATTCGGTAAGCCATTACAGCTTGCTTTTTGGACTTTGCAGCGCCGCGTTCGACTTCTCCTCATCGTGATCGATTGCTCAATGCTCTGCGAGCAGATGGAGTCCCGAGAAGAAGTATGTTCGGTTAATCTGAGGACGCATGAACAAAGGAACAACAGCAGCAGTTCGTACACCTGTCGGATTTACGTCAGCTTTCTCGAGGTGAAAAACAGTGAGTAGGAGGCAAGGAGCCGTTGCAGGACCTTTTCTTTTCAAGCTTCGCCGTTGATGACATCATGTAGAGTTGCAGAACAGTTTCCTGCGGATGTGATTCACCTCGCAACCACCATCAAGGGACGCTCCTTGTCAGACCTGGAGTACGCCGACGACATTGTGTTATTCGCTGAAAACAACGCAAAACTGCAAGGATTGAACGCTGAACCTCGTTTCGAAGTATGCCCGCAGCCTATGGACTTCGTCTTCGTCCCGACAAATGCAAGCAGATGTGGGTCTCTCAGAGGCCTTCAACGGCAGAGCTTGTGTGGACGGACAACGTATCGAACTGGTGGACGATTTCTGTTATTGGGCTAATTGCTGAAGAACGATGGTAGTTAGCAGCGGATCGCTTTGACCAACGATGTTGCGAAAGCTACGTCTGCATTTAATTCTCTAACCAAGTGTTTTTGTGGTCTACCACCATCGCGAAGGAAGTCAAGTTGCGCGTCTACTTCTGTCCGGCTATTCGCCCCTATCATGATGTA